>BQNB010047511.1:22216-43077 GCA_026074375.1 Tanacetum coccineum | reverse complement strand
TGTGATGAGAAATCCACTTGCGCGTCTTTAAACCTTAACCCTTAGTATATTATATGAATATATACTATTTTTCGTCTAATCAAACTCGCGCCAAAATCCGTTTTTAGCTCAAAAACTCATCTAATATTGCTTAGAGATTAATATTAATCCCGTTTTAAATATTAATATCACATTTTACTTAGACGTCGCAAGTTTCATTAGATTTTCATCACGTATACATTTTATCGATAATATAAACGAAATAATCGAATGCTTTTAAATTAAACGCACCCTTTTTCGGTGTCAACACAATCAAACGCACGCGTTTCGGTGTCACAATAACAAACGCACCCATTTCCGTTGCAAACCAAACCCGACCAAACAACCCGACGCCCCGGCTGTCCCCGGCTGTCCCACAGCCTAACCCGACACCCCGTCGTCGGTTGTTAACCCACAACCCGACCGCACCCTTGTTGGTCATAAACACGAACCAAACGCACCTAAATCTGTCCTAAACCAAACAGCCCCTTCGGCTTGTTAAACCCATAACCAAACGCACCCTAAGTGGCTGTTTAACAGCCAAACACACCCTATCTCATTTATAACAAAACCAAACACTGCCTAGTCGGCTGAAACCACAAAACCAAGCGCACCCTTAGCTGGTGCAAACCACAAATCAACCCAAACATCCCCCGGCTGTTTATGACAGCCGAACCAACAAACACAACCCCCCCCCCCCAAGGGCTGTTTGGCAGCAAAACAAACACCCCTTTTGTGGGCTATTTTCCAGAAACCAAACGGACCCGCTGTGGTTCTAAACCCCGAGCCAAACGCAGCCTAGCTGTTGAAATCATCGACCAAACGCACCCGCTGTGTTGGTAAACCAAACGCACCCGCTGCGTTGGTAAACCAAACGCACCCTTGCGTGCGAAAACACAAACCAACGCACCCTTCGGTGTTATTAAAATCAAACACTCCCCTTGGTACCAAACCCACAGCCAAACGCTCCCTATGTGGTGGTGGTGGCAGCCAACCAAACACCCCTTTGTTGTCACAACGAAAACCAAACGCACCTACGGTGCGAGTATGAAACCACCCGCACCCTCTTGGTGCTAAGCCGAAACCAAACGCACCCATGTAGGGCGGCTGTGATGATGATGATGGTGGTATGGGTCGCGGTAATGGAGTGGAGAGAGTGGTCACGAGGTGATGGAGATGGTGTAGGGTGGCATGGCAGCGGCGTGGTGGTGGTGACAGTGGGGTGGCGGTGGTGGCGAGTGGCGGAGAGTGAGTATGGGGACCGGGTATATCCGGTCGTGAGGACCACTTTTGTTTTCGATCGGAAAAACCCGCCGGAAAAATTTTCCGTCGGCGGCAGCGCGGTGGTGGCCGGAATCTGGCGACGGTGGTGACAGAGGGGTGGTGGCCGGATAATGGGGGAGGGAGAGAGAGAGTTTGAGGTGTGTGTGTATGTATGTGGTGGAAATGAAATAAATGTTATAAGTTTATATATATATATATATATATATATATAAACTAAAGTGACAAGTTCAAATAGTATGGGGTTCATTTTGTAACTTTTTAGTATAGTTACAATACGTATCGGTTCGGGACTCGTTTGAAAGACTTAACGGACGATTCAACTCTCGAAACTTGCGCCATTGTTTTCCAAATCATTTTTTTGATAAAAATGAGTATTCACTCGACTAATTTTCGTAAATGTTTTATAAAATTTATTTAAAACGTTTATTATTTATTTTGTATATTTCCGATAAACTTGTCCGTAAAATGATCCTTTTACTCGAATATTTGCGTCTTCAACAAACGTCACTGAATAAAATGTTAAATAATTTATTAAATATTCTTATTTAATAAAACATGATAATTAAATGTAATTTAATTATTTTTGTGCCGGTACTCGTTCTTGATCCTAAAATCTTGCGAGGGCATTTCAGTCACCTTCTGACTGTTTTCGGGTCTCGGTCAAAGCTAAAAAGTAGTCTGGAATATCATTTCACATCAAATTGCTTTAGAGTCCGAATAATGAAAACGTGCTTTAGATGGTCGTTCTTATAAGTCAAGCCAGACCCTAAAAGTCCACGATTGAAATCGTCATTCAAAAATTCGAAAATTCTCGGATGTTACACGTGTTCTTGGTTGGCTGGCATATACTTAAAATTTAACATATAGGGGTATACACTTAAAGTGATAAAATGGCGTATACAAAGAAGCATGCAAACAACTTTGCAGCACTAATTTTAAAAACTTTTAATAATGACATTGTATTAAAATTCTCTTATAGTTTGTTCTAGTGGATGAGCTATACTTCCTATGAGTCCATAGCGTTTAGTTTTTAAATTCATGAAAAACATGTTTCATAGTTTTAGGTCTTTTAATGTTATAAAAACATATTGTCCACAAAACACATAGCAAGTCACAATGAATATGTTTTAGGCGTGTAGAATTAAAGACCGGTTTAATGTCATCTTTCATTATTGTTATTAGTCCGTATTCTATTTGTTTAGGCACACAAACATGTAAACTAGTAAACAAATAAGCATGTAGGAACATAATAAACAAGATAACATTAAATAAAACAAGTAACAAGTAATATTCCGAGTTCTCTACGAGTCTTTCCCAATTGGAGAACCATAAGACCCTCACTAGGTTTTCATCAAGTGCCTAGATTGCCCCATTCATCATAAAGTAATGTGATTGAGTAGGTCTTATAGCCGGAATTTAGGAAACAAATCAAACTAACAATTTAAAAGATCTAGTTTCCATAAAATAAAAATATTTTAGTTTCCAAAAATCAAATATTTACAAGATCTTTTAAATAATTAGGAAGATTTTTATAATCCTAAATAAACAAATTAAAAGAAGAAACAAATATAGCTAAATTAATAATTAATTATATTTCTCTTTTAATTCTCTATTAACTTTTAATCATTAACTTGCAAGATCTAGCAATTTTCTTTATTAATTTATGGTAAAGATTTGCATATCTTTTCCATATTTACAATAAAGTGCCCGTGACCGCGATCCACGACCGCTATACATGGGCCGAAAGCCCATTAGTATCTATAAAGGCCATAAAAGTATTAGTGGGCCGGGCCGGTCCATACTATACGTCATGGAATATGGGTGTCGATTGTACGAGTTGGTGTCTTACTTCAAATGAGCAAATAAAAATTCGGGCATGTATAATGTTTTGTAACGAGAAATGATGTGGTCGCGCGTCGCGGTGGAGCAAAAAACTGCTCGTCACTTTATTTATATTGAACATCAGATATGATTATTCGACGTCTAATTAACTTTTTATATGTAAATACACACGTATTACTTTTTAAAAAACGTGGCATCGCATTTTAAAATGCACAACTTAAACACCAAAATTTCGAAAGCTGTAAAATAAATATTACATTGCAATACATTTTAAATAAGCGGGAACACGTATCATTTTCATACTGAAATACAATATAAACATGCATGTACTATTGGACAAAATTTAAAAGGCCAAGAAACCAAAAACTCTTAAGAAGCGTCAAAAGTTTTCAATATAATCTTAAAACTATACACAGCGAAGCATAAGATTTTATTGATAACTCCAATGCTTCATAAGTGATTTTAGATTCTCGACTTCCTTAGACTCGTGCAATCACCTTTGTTAAGTTTTACAAATGATACAATTGGAATGTGTACGTTTTTCTAGGAAACTTTTTTCCATATCGTCATCCACATTTTCATTTCAAATTTACGAACCCTATGTTTGATATCTAGAGATTCCTTTCAGGAAAATTGGTTGGACTTCAAAAGTTGTCGGCGAGTATTGTTTAATGCTCAACCACAAAAAGAAACATGTTTCTTCAATAAATATATACGCTAACTTCATTATAATTATATGCAAATAGACAAACTAATTTTACAAACATCATATCGTAAACTATACTTGTTTGAGGTAATATCCTCCAGAAAAAGACTAAGTTTCAACTCACTATCATATGTTTCATGCTCTCGATCAGGCGTATTTCGTTCATGCACTCGATCAGGTGCTTTTCATTCATGCACTCGATCCGGAACTTTTTTCTATGCACCTTTTTTTGTTAATTATGAAATTACTCATAAACGTTATACCTTAAAAAAGAAATCAAATCACGCATGTAAATCTACATAGTATACGAATCTTGTTCTCATGGATCCACTCGCATTGTCCTTTATGTATTATAATGGCCTGTTGAGTTTAGTCTTTATTTTAGCATAACTCCAGGGGAGTCAAGTGTTAAGTTCGTTATTAGTCAAAATAAAGGGTCGTGGGTCAACTTGTGTCTCAAGCCCAACCCATGTGTTTTAGGCTTTGTTCTCCCCACTCATCTCTATAAAAGGAGGTGAGGGGGAGGGATCTTATTCACTTCATTCTTTCAATACTAATCAACGTTTGGTTAGGGTTTTACCTTGTGATCGTTCTTCTTTTTCCTTCTTTTCTGTCGTGATATAATTAGTTGCTATTGTGTGTTTCTTGTTTCGAAGTTCTGCTCTAGTAATCGGGTTGTTGGTCGACTTAATTCCAACATGGCCAGTTAATATGCTTTCATTTGATACCGTCTAGTATTTGTTATGACAAAATAACGTGACAAAGATGCAAACAACTTGCAAGCTAAACCATCAGAGCGAATCAAGTGCGACGTAAAATCATGATGCCTTTTATAAACTAAAAGCGCTGGAATTCTAAACACTAATTTCCGTGGAAAAATTATAATTATACTAAACAACAAAAAGCTAACAATTACATATACTTTTTTTATAGAAAATTTTCGTGCCTGGTCAACAACTGCGATCAAACATATTGTACACTTTCCTGACAATCGCATTGGTTACAAAGGAGGCTCAGACGTGTATGAATGTATCACAACAAAAAGGAAATATCTTATCATGGTTGTATTAGTATATAGGCCCCGCCAAGATACGGTTATTCACACATTTTTAAGGACTTCATTCAAACAATGAATATATTGCATATTTATCATCATTACCTGACCAATCAAGAATATCATTATACGTAAAAACTCGCACTAACGCATGTGTATAGGAATTGACACAAACGATAAAATGGTACTGTTTGACAATGATAAACCCCGTAGGTATAACTTTATTATTGATCACTATTTATAGAGTACAAATGCATAATCTTAACCCTAATGAACCCAACCCACAAGTCAGGCTTGGGCCTAATCCATCTAATACTCTCTCGCTGTCCGAGCGGCAAAATAGCGAAAGCTCAGACTAGAGTAGTAAACTAGAAAAAGAGAAAATAAAAAAACAAAACATTGACGTAATAAAAACATTAACGTAATAAAAAATAAACGGCTCATGACCGAACCACGAACAATAATATAAGATTGTGTGGATTTGTGACCTTAGCACAAATCACCAACACAAATCACGATTGTGTGGATTTGTGACCTAAGCGCAAATCACCAACACAAATCACGGTTGTGTGGATTTGTGACCTTAGCACAAATCACCAACACAAATTATGATTGTGTGGATTTGTGACCTTTGCACAAATCACCAATACAAATAAAACAACTATAACTTTCTTTTTTTTACATACAACTAAAAAATCCAAATAATATATAAACAATATACGAAAATAAAACACAACAAAAAACTCTTAACAACGACGCATCAAATCAACTTGGGATATTGTAATCTCCATACCCTATCTCCAAATCCTTTTCTTCATAGTCTTGGATGCTTGTTATATAGTTCTGATAATTCTTGACTCCCCATTATCAACCATTGTTGAACTAGGACTAAAAGAAGAAGAGCAAACTGTATAAATCGTAAACAAATACCAAAAATTTAGGGTTGTTTTTAGGGATTGGTATTTGATAATTGAGAGGGTTAGTGTTTGACGGAGTGGTTTAGTGGAGGCGGCTCAACGTAGCCACCTAGGTCTGAGGATCAGACTTGCTCCAATACCATGTTAGACAATATAAACCCCACAGGTATAACTTTATTATTGATTACTATTTATAGAGTATAAACAAGCGTGATTGCCCGTGCGATGCTGCGGGGCGTTAATTTTTTTTGCTGGTTTATTTTTTCGGTCTCATGTTTAATACTTTGTTTTTTTTCTTATATGGGCTTATTTGTTGGGTCTCATGTTTAAAGGTTTGTTTTTTTGGCCATTTGGGTTTTTTTAATATAATTTTATGATATTTAGGTAAATATATGTTAAGCATGATTGTTCGCGCGTTGATTCGTGGCATTAATTGATGCGAGACGTTAAGTTTATTTATTTATTTATTTATTTTGTGCGGGTTTATTTTTCCGGTCTCATGTTTAATAGTTTGTTTTTTATATGGGCTTATGTGTTAGGCGTCACGTCGTGGGTATTTTTTGATCTGAATAAATCAGTACTTTTGTAATATTTTTCCTATTTTGTGCCGAGCAATTTTTTTTAAAGTTGCCAAGCTGGTTTATTTTTTCGGTCTCATGTTTAATCTGTTTTTTTTATAGGGGATTATGCGTTTGGTCTCATGTCGAGGTATTTTTGATACATCGAATAAATAAGGTCTCTTTGTAATTTGTGTTTCCTATTGTGCCCGAAATCAATTTTTTTTTAATGTTGACTAAGGTTAAAGAAAAACAAAAAAATAATTGTCAAAATGGGACGGGCCCATAATGGGAGGCCTAATGGGCGGTAGACTGTAGCCAACGCACATGCCAAATCGGCAGGTTTAAATAACCCTTAGTCTATTTATAGAGTATAAATGCATAACCCTAACCCTAATGGACCCAACCCACAAGTCGGGCTTGGGCCTAATCCATCTAATAAGTACACGCCTCGCTTTCTATTAACCACACACCATAGTATCAAGGAAAAGCCTTTGATGGCAAACCTAAATGGCCTCACACGAAAACACTGTTTAAAAGGAAACGGCAGCGACAAAAAAGAAGCTCAAATCTGTAAAAATATATCATAACAAAGAGGGGATACTCACTATGGCTGCATGAATATAAATGCCAAGTCAAAATACAACTATTCTCAAACATTGAACAATCTCATTCATATGACAAATACACTGCAGATGTATCATCATCGCCCATCCAATTAAAAGATTTGAATACGCAATCCGCCTACAATCTTGATATTCATACACTAAAATCAGGCTACCATACCCTTTTACACAAGGCAGGAGTTTCATACACTATATAACTTGCAAACATTTATCGAAATGGACCAAACCACACATTTTTAGGGTGAAATAACGGCAAGCGACTTAACTTTTAAAGTAAAAGATGGAACTATCATTTATATCACAAAAATGATATTTTTCATTTTCAGTTATGTACTATTTTTTCTTCAGATTATCACTTCTTGTATTTAAAAAAAGATACAAATTCATATCTTTTCTTGCATATATAGTTTTGAAGAAGAGACATAAAACATCCGAATAAACAATCACAACCTGATTCGGTCAATAAAGTTGACAAATCTTGGAGTTACAATTTATAGTATTAACCACGGTGCTCTTCTAACTCATCCACAATAATTAATGGCATTTAACAATTCTAATACCAAACATGTTGTTAGCTTACTAGTTAATGGTGTGTTTCACTTCAATCGGCAAAATGCATTAAAAAAATTTGCATATAAATATGAATAACATGAAGTTAGATCTTTACACTAAACAAATTTCAAAAATCTAAAATTTCCAATGGAGTATCTTTCTTTCAAAATTGCTCTCTTGGCCATCTTCTTATTTGCTCCAGGCAAACAACTCGATTCCGCTTTTAATTAGTATACCATCTTAATGTATTATTGTAACTGACTGATGATGTTTATTTTTCATTTTGCAGCATGGTCGACATATATAACACCACCACCAAGAGCAAGTCCACCAAGTCCTAACCAAATCGATGAAAGTCCACCAACACCGCCTGATTATTGTACCAAGTTTTGTGGAACTGAAGATTCAATGTGTGACACTAACACTGGCACTTGCATTTGCCGTCCTGGAATTCCAACAATACCACGGCAAAGTGTAACTTTTAGCATCGGTCGTCGATTGTTATGGGGATGTCAGGATGATGAAATGTGCAAAAACCAGTGGTGTCATAGAGAAGATTCTTATTGCGATGGTGGTCAGTGCATCTGCCATCCATGTGGATCGAGTTACCAAAACTAAATAATCATGATTTTATACTTGTCGTTGAAAGTAAAATAAGTTATAGTATGGGATAAATTGATGTATGTCGTTTCTTGTTTGAAATCAATTGATGTTACTTCCTCTTTGTGAGAACTGAGAAATAAAAACTATAATAGAAGCATTATTCATTATTCAAATTGGATTGTGTTGATCACTCTTTCATTCCTACTGATACAATACCAGAAAACAAGTTATAGGGGTTGGTTCAGATATATATAGACTGATACTCCGTATGCGTTTTATGCGCTTTCTGTTTAATTGATCAAGACTTGTTGAAATAAAATCAGATATGGCGAATGTATTCTTCTGGCATGATATTTGGCTCGGAGCAGGTCAATGTCTAAAAGATCGGTTCCCTCGTCTTTATGCTCTTGAAACTCATAAAGAATGTCGTGTTAATGATAGGTGGATCTCACTTGATGGTACATGGTCTTCTAGATGGGCTTGGCGTTCTAATCCAAGAGGACGTGCTTTGGACGATATAAATGACTAATCTCAGCTTATTGGCAGCCTCGTTTTATACCTGGGTTACATGGACGGGTGGATATGGGACCTTGATCCTGGTGGTGTTTTCACTGTAGGGCTGAGCAAAACCGACCGAAACCGATTTAGCCCGACCGAACCGAATTAACCGACCGAACCGATCCCGATACCGAGTCAATCGGGTCGGTTGTCGGCTGGAAAAAACAATAAATTTCGGTATCGGGTTGGTCGGTACCAAAAACCGAATTAATCCCGACCTGGCCCGACATACCGACTAAGTTATGTTAATACCATATTTTGGGGGCCGTCATATCTAAAACACAAAACACACACGCTCAACCCCAAAGTCAGATTCAAGAACCGTGGAATTTCATAAACTACAATGGATCAACAAAACACCCCATATGAATCAATCTCATCTTCAATGCCTACATATGAATCCTTCTCATCTCAACAAAACATTACAATTGAAGTAAGTTTTTTTAATTAATTTTTATAATTCGAATTTTAATTAATTTTTATAATTCGAATTTTAATAAATTTTTAGGGCTGTGAAAATGTGAAATTAGGGCTGTGAATTTTATAATTCGAATTTTGGTTTGAAAATTAATTCAAATTTTTGTTGTGAAATTAGGGCTGTGAAAATTAATTCGAATTTTGTTTTATAATTCGAATTTTCTTTGTTAATTTGTGTAGGATGAGACCATAGACGTGGAGACTCTTGGCAGTGAAGATAAGAAACGCAAAAGAAAAGCACAAAAGAAAGAAAACGCTACCATCAAATCCAAGGAAAACAGAAAGTAAGCCGATGTTGGAAATACTTTGCTCAAAAAGTTTGAAAAAAATGATGAGATGGGGTGGTAACTACTAAGATTGGCTATACTGCAAATGGTGTCCAAGCGGTTTTCAAAAGCCGACTCCCATAGACATGGTACGCGACACTTGAACAATCATTATGTTAATTGTGATGCTAACCCCTTGATGTTGGAGAAAATAAGAAACGAAAAAACTAGGCATTTAAGAAAAGATTGGATGAGAATGATGAGGGTGAACTAGTAGTGGACTTTAGAAACGTGGTAGATATGATGTAAAAGGGATTAAAGACGTCGTTGATTAAGTTAATTGTTCTTGCTGAGCTTCCTTTTAAGTTTGTTAGAACACACGGCGTTCATTAAGTTCTCAGCGTGACATGGCAAACCTATATTTTTATATGCCATCCCGTTTTACTATGCTTGGGTTTATTTCTAAGTTTTATTAGAAGACAGGAAGGTGCTCTTTACAATTTCTTATGGCAAGGATTTTCCACCACGGTCCATTTTAAAACCACACGATACGTGGACTTCTAGTTGTAAAAGGACATGGATCTTTATGTTTTTAAAGAACTCTTTTTAGATAATGATTGGGTAATGCACTAAAAGTAATATCAATTTTAGACCAATTCCATAGTCATAGAGGGGTGATATTGGTTTGGGCACTATTGGAATGTTATTACCGGATGGGGTTATATAGAATGTTATGACCCGTGAAGGCTTGATAACATTTCTTAAAAGACAAAGCTCCGAATAGTTGGTAGAGAATTTACCAACCTAAGTATGATAATGGGTAACATTTTACACATAAGATGTATGGCTATATTTTTAACATAGTTGATCAAAGATGGTGTAAAAATGTACAAAAAGGAAGTAGATACCATATGCTTGGGCCGTTTGAAATACATAACCATTCGAAGCCAAAGACTTACTAACTTTAAGAAAAAAGAAAGTAGTTGAAAAAGGCTTACACAATTCAAATTAGTTTTTGATCTTCCGATTGCCCTACACGATGGAATTCAACACATGATATGTTGGGAAAACCGCCCATTGAGTTAAAGATGCTTTTTTTTTTAGGATTTTAAGAAACTCTTGTTTGTGCTCGAGGACCTTGAGGAAACACCCCTAAGCGGGCTGATTTTTGAGGATTTGTAAAAAATAGTTCAATTTTTAGAGAAATTTAAGGAAACAACCGAACTTGTGTCAAACGTATCAAGTCCCGTTGCTCATTTGTGGTTTGGAGAGGTACTTGATATTGATAAGCATCTTCGTGAGTGGCAAGCAAATGCTTCTTTTAAGGACATGATTGTAGAAATGAGAAAAAAGTATGACAAATATTGGGGTGATTACAAAAAAATCAACCATTATATGTACTTTGCCGTTATTTTAGATCCCACGATGAAGTCGGAAAATAATTGGCTATTGGGTTTAAAGCATTTGATAGAAATGGTTTTTGTATGCCAATGGTGCAAGGATGAGGAAGTTAGGATTGAGACGCCATTTCAATTTTTTAAATCCCCCGATGATTTATGTGCCAATCTTGTTGAGAAGGTTGAGAAGGATTGGATTATGTTTTCCATATACAAAGAAAAAATATGGCACAAAGCCACTCATAGCGGACTTACCCCGAGATCAAGTCTAGTAAATAGTACTGCTCAAGATTCGTCGTGGGCAATGCTTTCTTAAATTCGTTTAAAGATAAAGTTGGAAATAGTGAGAGGGGGTGTGATGGACGAGTGAAAAATTATCTTATAGAAACGCGTATAGAGTAGTGGGATGACGAAGACTTCGACATACTTACTTGGTGGAAGATAAATAGTCCACGATTTCCAATCGTATCAAGGATGGCGAAAGGTAATAACATTTTTTTTGCTACTGTCATGCTACTGTCAAGTTGCTACTTGCTACTGTCTTTGTTTTTTTTTGCTACTGTCCTAGTGTCCTTAATATTTGATAGGTTGCCATATTTTATACAATAATCCACCCCACTAGGCCATTGATATAGCCAATATGTTATTGAAAATGTTAAGGGGTGTTTAGGATTTGTCAATCGCCACTTTATAATTTTCTGTAAATTTTAGTTTTGTGATCTTTAGAGGTTTGTGCAAGTTTTAAGGGTGTTTTTAACTTAGTTTAGATATCAGTGTGCATCTAGTATACCACGTTGATTACGAATCTGCCTTTGCGCGTGCGGTCGCGTTTTTTTTTGGACCAAGTATAGGAATTCTTTAGCAGCTAAACATTGTAGAGGATTTTGGTGTGCACGCAAGATTGGATTCGTACATAAGTAGAAACATCCACTATGGTTAGTTGGAAGATTCCCAATGTAAGAACGACGAGCTTGGCTAAAAGGTTACAATCGGATAACTCATACATAAATTTATCTCAAAATGTGTACTTACACATAGTTTTTTTATTGTGATTATAGATTTGTAATTCGTTTGTTATGTTTTTCTAGAAATTCAAGAGGGGTTAGACAATCAAAAGGGAGAACAAACTCAAGGAAAAAGAGAGAAGAATGTTGTGAAGGCATTGATTTGAAAGAGTACTTTACTCCATTTTTTTTGTTCGATACTGTTAAACTGTAATGGGAAGATGTTGGATTTGAATTTGGTTTGTTGTAATATTTGTTAGATTTTCATTTTGCTTTTGCATTTGCTTGTGCATTGGTTGTTTGTTTGTTGTAAATATTTGAATTTGCTTCTGTTGTTGGATTAGCACTTTTTAATTTAATATTGGATATGCATTTTGGTATTGGATTTGCTGCTGCTGTAAGTGGTGTTTGGATTTGCATTTATCTGTCACTTTCCCCCCATCTTTGTAAAATTTAAGGCTTGAATAGCCACAATATATCGTAAATATTTTTTCGATCACCGAAATTATTATACCGACTTCTTATACCGAAACCGACCGAGGAACTATTCGGTTATCGATTTCGGTCCTGTCATTTTTCGACTTTATTCGGTTTGGTTTGAGTCGTGGGACGGGTCAGATTTGTGTGCCCGATGCTCAGCCCTTAATTCACTGTAAACAAGCTTTCTAAACTCCTTGATTCACCTCCTTGGCCCATAATGTAATGATGGGTTATATGATTGATTGGAACTCATGGGTGACGATAGAAATAAAGGTATATATTTGTGTTGAGGGGCTTTGAATAACTGTCTCCCAACTTCTCCAATTTTGCATAACCTTGAGGGGGTGCCAATAGTTTCTTGCAATTGCGAAATCGTGAAAGCTCAGACTGGAGTAGTAAACTAGAAAAGAAGAAATAAAACAAAACAAAACAATATTAACGTAATAAAAAAATGACCTGGCTCGTGACCGAAGCACGAACAACAATATAAAATTGTGTAGATTTGAAAGTGTGTGGATTTGTGACCTTAGCACAAATCACCAACACAAATTACGATTGTGTGGATTTGTACACTTTCCTGACCTATCTCATTGTCTCTTATTGTGCCCAAAGACCATTTTGATATGGCGAAAAATATGGAGCTGGTGGATATAAATCCAAACTCTTTCTTTGCTTTGGTTATCCAACAGGAAAAAGTCTTTGAGATGGAGGAATTGGGTTCTAAATCCATCATAGCTGGTTCGTGATCATTATGGCTTCACCGGAACACTCCTCAATCATTTTGAGCACCCCTTTAAACACCTCAGGCTTTTCGCATCGGGTTTTTTGATCATACCGAAACAATGGATTGTATTCAACCAATAAGCCTTAGCAATGGATTGTATTCCACCAATCACCCTTAGCATGAAGCTTCCTCAGCAACATTTTATCCCAACGGTTCTAAATTATATTGGGTTTTTACACTCAAAAGTCACTCTACTCTGCTTAAATGTTTAATTTAGTCACCGTACAATTTTTTCATCTATTCAAGTCACTATACTTGTATTTAAATTTACATTAGTCATTGAACATCTATAAATCTACACAAGTGAGTCACTTGTATCCATGTCAGCTAGCTACCTCAATTTCCATGTCAACAATTGTAACATCCCGCTCCGATAAAGAGACTAAGAGTTACGTTATGGTGTCATATCAGAACATATAAACGCAAGCGGAAGACTTTATTAATTAAAATACCAAGTCATAAAATAAAATGACTTCCAACAGTATCAATTTCGAACAAAGTCAATCAAAGAAGTCATCAAAATGAAAAGTCTTAACACATAAATCCAGATAAAAAAGGTTCTTCTAAAGGTGGGTCCTCTAAAAGCTCCTACTCTCAACACTCATATCCCAGCTTTCCGCTTAGCACCTGCCGCAGGAAAAGAAAACGCGGCTGAGCTAGCGCTCAGTGAACAGATATAATAATAATAACGGTAATAAAACGAAGGAATGAACGACACGGATCACGAGAACCCGCCAAACAAATGCCAAACGATATATATAGAACAATAAATAGGATAAGAGTAATCAAAGGAATGCCCACGAGCCCAAACAAATGTCTAAACATGATACATGAATAGACCCTAAACAAATAATCAGATAGTCATAATCAAATGTACACAGGCAAGCTCCTCCTGTGTACCAAATGTGATATGGGGTGTATTGCACACACACAACCATTCACCTAAACTGAACGGAACAAAGTACCTAGGATGCATCCATGCGCTCCCTTCAAAACAAAGTTATATCCATATACACAAGTACTATGGCGAGTGTACGGACATATATAATCAAATCATAATAAGTGCACATACAAAAGGGAATGCCGTAGACTAATCATACTGCCACAGATAGTGTCATGCCATTGGTGCATCAATGACATGGTCATGGTACCTCCATGACTAGATACAAATAGCTCGGGCAAGATTAAAGCAACGATATAAGTGAACAAGTTTCGAATAATCCAAATATGGAAACGAATCTAGTAGCATATTCCAAACAAGAACCAACAGATTCATACAAACGAATATCGAATCAAACGGATTGTCAACATCAAACGAGTCATGATTACGGATAGCAACTCAAAGTAATATCAAACAAATATCAAACAAATATCAAACAAATATCAAATAGATCAAGTAGCCAAACAAAAGAGAATGAAGTGTCCTTACTAAAAGGACAGAATATCTATACCTTAACGAATAAGCAATCGGAGAGAAATGAACACAAAAGCAGGAGATCACAACACCTTCACCGAATCTACAAGAACCATGATTACCATATATTACATATCCTTTTTTTGTAGTTTTACATTTGATCTTACTATAAATAAAGTTTACTTGACCTAAATAAGGTTTCCAAAAATTTCAGATTTTGACTACTTATTCAAGGTAAGTTTAAAAACATCTTTTAAAATTACACCAAACATTACAGAGGTTCCTACACATGTCTAATACACCCATGATCATTAATTTAATTTATTTCCATGTTTAAGTATCCATTTGACCCTTGTTACCCAAAACTGACCCGAATTTTGACCTGGCAGAACCTTTGAAAAGTTAACGCGTAAAAACCCAACTTAGACAACTTAGAAAATTCTGAAAAAAATCATAGATGTAGCTAATATCATGAAGATTATCCCATGAAAATTTCAAGGGCTAATTCGTTATGGTTTGAGAATTAAAAATCAAATACTACAACTGAATTTTTCGGATAGAAATTCTATATTCGACACATAATCTTATAAAATCTAAAAATCGACACTAGATTCATTGAACTTCACTTTAGGCTTAAGAATTATGTCAAAATCAATTTTTATCATTAAGATATACCCCCATTGAACATGACCTGAAATTCTGCACAAAATTATTAACCATGAAAACCCTAATTAACACCCATCAAACCAACCCTAGGGTTTCTAATCTTGTAGTTTTTATTAATAACAGTTTTAATAATCATCTTAGAGTTTCATAACATGTAATTTAACCCTTTTAATTAGATTAAACCCTAGAGAAATTGACAAGAACATAAACACATTATTCCTTACAATCTTTAGGTTTTTATGAAAACTTTCTCATATGTAATCATGGTGACAACAAGAATGAAACAAAATCAAGAATTACCTATGGAATGAGGGAGGAGTAAAAGATCAAACACCAAGAATCAAGGATCACACTAAGAACACCAAGGCTTGAAAATTCTACCCGAATCACCAACTTCTTCTTGCAAATTCTAGAGATGATTACACAAGATTTTTGGGAGTGAAATTTTTGAAGGAATATGGAGAATGGGGGAGGAGGGGCCGGATTTTATAGGGAAAAAAGGAGGGGACAAAATCTTTTTATTCCTTTAGAAAGATTTCACACTATCCACACTTCATTCCTAAAATATATGTTGCTAACAAAATAAAAGATATGGTGTGTTTATACACCACATATGGCCGGTTACATACAAAGAGGAGAGGGGACAAAAATATTTTCTTCCATTTTGAAGTTTACACAAATATTTACTAAAACATTTTTACTCTTAATACTTAAAATAGGTTTTAAACACAAAAAGAAAAGTAAATAAACCTAAATAACCAAAAATCAAAAATATCTTATTATTATTTAGGGGGGGATTTATACAATTAAATTAGGAATTTGTATGTATATATATATATATTATCTTATTAACAATATATTTTATGTTATATCTTTAATATTTACAAATATTTATAACCTAAGGTTTTAATTTCAAATGCTTATTAATAAACTTTAGGTTATATTCAAAATTACCAATATGAAATGAAATTCAAATTTTGGGTTTTACAACTTTTCTCCTCTAAAAGAAAATTTCGTCCTTGAAATTGAAATCAAAATTGAAATAGGTAGATGAATTCAGGGTTATTCAGATTACCAAAGATGACATGATTGGTATGACAAATGATAGGGGCGCGAGGATCAGCTAACCAATTCATACTAAGAATAAAATCGAAATCACTCAGTTATAAGGGAAGCAAATTAGCAAAACAAATCTTATCATCTAAATGAAACAGACATCTCTGATATTCATGGTCAGACTTTTCATAGGCGTAGATATCGGTATGGTATAATTAAGTAGGGTAGGGAAGATGTTAAGGTGTTTAGTAAATGAAACATAAACTAAAAAATGTGTTGCACCCGTATCAAATAAGACAAAAACAACACGACCGTTCAAAAAGAGAGTTCCCAAAACGGTACCCGAAGAGTTAGCTGCCTGATCCTTGGTCAAAGAAAATACTTGCCCCTTAGCAGCAGGTAATCAACGAATGAAACAGCGAAGCCAATTTAAAGCTAATATCAACATACAAAAGGAAGCAATCATATCAAAATACGAAAGGAAGCCTAATGTCTACCCAATCCTCACAGGTCATAACCTAGGTTTTACAGGTCGAATATGGCTCTGATACCATAATTGTAACATCCCGCTCCGATAAAGAGACCAAGAGTTACATTATGGGGTCATATCAGAACATATAAACGCAAGCGGAAGACTTTATTAATTAAAAATACCAAGTCATAAAACAAAATGACTTCCAAAAGTATTAAATTCCAACGAAGTCAAATGAAAGAAATATTCAAAAGGAAAGGTCTTAAAACATAAATCCAAATTAAAAGGGTTCTTCTAAAGGTGAGTCCTCTAAAAGCTCCTACTCTCAACACTCATATCGCAGCTTCCCGCTTAATACTTGCCGCAGGAAAAGAAAATGCGGCTGAGCTAATGCTGAGTGAACATATATAATAATACTAATAACGGTAATAAAACGAAGGAATGAACAAAACGGATCACGAGAACCTGCCAAACAAATGCCAAACGATATATATAGAACAATGGATAGGATATGCGTAATCAAAGGAATGCCCACGAGCCCAAACAAATGTCTAAGCATGATACATGAATAGACCCAAAACAAATAATCACATAGTCATAATCAAATGTACACAGGATTTGCAACTCCTGATGTACCAAATGTGATATGGGGTGTATTGCACACACACAACCATTCACCTAAACTGAACGGAACAAAGTACCTAGGATGCATCCATACGCTCCCTGCAAAACAAAGTTATATCCATATACACAAGCACTAAGGCGAGTGTACGAACATATATAATCAAATCATAATAAGTGCACATACAAAAGAGAACGTCGTGGACCAATCACACCGCCACAGATAGTGTCATGCCATTGGTGCATCAATGACATGGTCATGGTACCTCCATGACTAGATACAAATAGCTCGGGCAAGATTAAAGCAAAGATATAAGTGAACAAGTTTCAAATAATCAAAATAAGGAAACGAATCCAGTAGCATATTCCAAACAAGAACCAAATGATTATTGAATCAAACGGATTGTCAACATCAAACGAGTCATGATTACGGATAGCAAATCAAAAGAATATCAAATAGATCAAGTAGCCAAACAAATGAGAATGAAGTGTCCTTACTAAAAGGACGGAATATATGTACGAATAACTGAACGGACTAAAGAACCTATAAATCGTAACAATAGTAAAGAGAGGTAAGTATCAAGAATATCTGTACCTTAACGAATAAGCAATCGGAGAGAGCGAACACAAAGACAAAAGGTCAAAACCTCTTCATTGAATCTACACAAATCCATGATTGCATATTATTATCTATCTTATTTTATAAGTTTTATCACTTGATCTTACCATAAATAAAGTTTACTTTGACTTAATTAAAGTTTCCAAAAATTCCAGATTTTGACTACTTATTTAAGGTAAGTTTCCATACTTAAAAGACCCATAAAAATATCTTCTAAAATTACACCAAAAATTTCAAAGGTTCCTACATATGTCTAATACACCCATGATCATTGGTTTAATTTATTTCTATGTTTAAGTATCCCTTTGACCCTTGTTACCCAAAACATACCCGAATTTTGACCTGGCAGAACCTTTGAAAAGTTGACGCGTAAAAACCCAACTTAGACAACTCAGAAAATTCTGAAAATGATCGTGGATGTAGCTAATATCATGAAGATTATCCCACGAAAATTTCAAAGGCTAATTCGTTATGGTTTAAGAATTAAAAATCAAATACTACAATTGAATTTTTCGGATAGAAATTCCAGATTCGACACTTAATCTTATAAAATCTAAAAATCGACCTTCCCGACCTCCAATTGACATGAGGCCGGATTTTCCAGAAACTAGATTCATTGAACTTCACGTTAGGCTCAAGAATTATGTCAAAATCAATTTTTATCATTAAGATATACCCTGTTGAACATGACCCAAAAATCTGCCTAGATTTATTAACCATGAAAACCCTAATTAACATCCATCAAAACCAACCTTAGGGTTTCTAATCTTGTAGGTTTTATTAATAACACATTTAATGATCATCTTAGGGTTTCATAACATGAATTTAACCATTTTAATTAGATTAAACCCTAGAGAAAATTGACAAGAACATAAACACATTATTTGTTATAATCTTTTAGGTTTTTATGAAAACTTTTACATATGTAATCATGGTGACAACAAGAGTGAAACAAAATCAAGAATTACCTATGGAGACCAAGATGAAGACAAGAACAAGAACAAACACCAAGAATCAAGGATCACACTAAGAACACCAAGGCTTGAAAATTCTACCCGAATCACCAACTTCTTCTTGCAAATTCTAGAGATGATTACACAAGATTTTTGGGAGTGAAATTTTTGAGAGAATATGGAGAATGGGGGAGGAGGGGGCCGGATTTTATAAGGGTAAAGAGGAGGGGGACAAAATCTTTTATAACTTTAAAAAGATTACACATTATTCACACTTCATTCCTAAAATATGTTTTGCTTAACAAAATAAAAGATATGGTGTGTTAATACACCATATAGGCCGGTTATAACTCAAAGAGGAGGGGGGAACAAATATAATTTTTTCCATTTTGAAGCTTACACAAATATTTACTAAAACCTTTTTACTCTTAATACTTAAAATAGGTTTTAAACACAAAAGGAAAGTAAATAAACCTAAATAACCAAAAATCAAAAATATCTTATTATTATTTAGGGGGGGATTTATACAATTAAATTAGGAATTTGTATGTATATATATATATATTATCTTATTAACAATATATTTTATGTTATATCTTTAATATTTACAAATATTTATAACCTAAGGTTTTAATTTCAAATGCTTATTAATAAACTTTAGGTTATATTCAAAATTGCCAATATAAAATGAAATTCAAATTTTTGGGTTTTACAGTAGGGCCATTCGAGATCCTTGAGAGGATCGGCCCTGTAGCTTATCGGTTAAGATTGCCAAAGGAATTGATTGGTGTACATGACACATTCCATGTGTCAAATTTGAAGAAGTGTTTGGGGAATGCTAATTTGCATGTGCCGTTGAATGAAATCAAAATCGACAAGACTTTACGTTTTGTTGAGGAACCTGTAGAAATTATGGATCATGAGGTTAAGAGGTCGAAACGTAGTAGAATACCACTTGGGAAAGTTCGTTGGAATTTAAAGCGTGGTATCGATTTCACTTGGGAATGCGAAGACTATATGAAGTCTAAGTATCCTCAGTTGTTTTTTGATCGTGTGGTTGAACCAACTAGTTAAATCTCAAGACGAGATTTCCATAAGGAGGGGATACTATGATAACTGTGATTTAATCAGGTTAGTGATACCTTTAGAAATGGCTAAGAGTTCATTTTATGTGTTTAAGTGTTGTGCTATGTGATTTTATGTGTGTTAAGTGGTTTACATATGTGCATGATGTTATTTTAGAGGTAAATGAGTATCTTATTTTGTGTGCATATGAGTTTGGTGTTAAGTATTCTATTTGTTCACATGTGGTGATAATGGAAATGAAAGACGTGTTGCATGCATTGCTACGTCAATTCTTGGTGATTAAGTGTTAAGTGTTTATGGGAAATGTGGCATTTTAAAAATGAAACATGTGAGTGAAATATAGAAGTTTGTAGAAAACTTTCTAAAAATAGAAAGTGGTTTGGTGAAATGAAAGTTATATTTAGAAAGTTTAGTAAGTAGCGTTTAAGTAAAAAGATTTAATCAAACTAGCTTAGGTTTTTATAAAAACTTAAGGTAAGGAAGTAAATTAGTTAATTAATAATTTAATAAAAAAATAATAAAAATATGTTTTTAAATAAGGGGCCGATCGGTTTTGGTTAGGGAGGGTTTAGGAGTAATATTTTTTTTATCAAATAGTACTTAGAGAAGGATAAGGATTCACTAGGGTTAAATACCAATGAACCCAGCCCATTATCGCTTCCCCTCTCACTTGTGTCGTGTGTTTTCTTCCCTCAAAACCCTAACGAGTGCCGAATTTTGCTAGATCCAAAAATCATTCAAGAGTTGTGGTTTAGGTGCTAGTAATCAAGGTAAGTGTGTTCTTCTTAGTTAGATTTATATAATCATGTAACAAAATCAATGATGGATCTAGGGTTTCATAAAAATACA
>BQNB010047511.1:2428-17316 GCA_026074375.1 Tanacetum coccineum | reverse complement strand
TCTGACGGTGTTTCTCCACGAGTCATCGCATTAGGATACGATGGACTCCCTATACAGTCGGTAGCCCCACCATCACCGGATTACATACCAGGCCCCGAGGAGCCACAGGCACCACCAATACCACAGGACAAGGATGAGCATGAGCTTATGTTCATACAGCTACATGATCCTGACTATGTGCCAGAGCCTATATACCCTGAGTACATACCATTAAAGGATGAGCATGTGTTTCCGGTTGAGGAGCAGCCATTACCTCCTGTTGATTCACCTACTACTGAGTCACCAAGATATGTTGTTAAGTCAGATCCAGAAGAGGATCCAGACGAGTATGAGGATGATGAGACAGAGGATGGTCCTGTTGACTATCTGATGGACGAGGGAGAGGATGGAGATGATAATGACGGCGATTCATCCAGCATGCCTACTCCACCACCATCACCACCTATCTCACTATCACCACCCTCTGCAGGGGAGCGCCTTGCTAGGTGCATGGCCCCATCTGCACATTCATCACCACCACCTGTGCCATCACCATTACTACCATCATCTGGGTGTCCAACCTAAATCCAGACACTCAGGATAGCCTCCACTCAGGCCCTTGTTGATGCGGTTACTGCCGCATTACCATCACCTCCACTACCACCATCTCTATACATACCACCACCTGTTGACCATAGGGATGATATTCCTGAGTCTGAGCGGCCACCTCGCAAGAGGTCGTGCTTGTTTGCTCTAGGCTCCAGGTATGAGGTCGGGGAGAGTTCTACTGCTAGACCTACCAGAGGTCGAGGGATAGACTATGGGTTTGTCAGCACCATAGATGCTGAAGCGAGACGACAGGGGATTAGAGAGGTTGGGTATGGTATTAGGGATACTTGGGTGGATCCGGCAGAGGCAGTTCCTGAGATAGCACCTATGACCGTGGGAGAGGTCAATACTAGGGTCACAGAGCTTGCTGAGCTCCATGAGCATGATACACAGGACTTATATGCTCTACTAGAGGATGCTCAGGATAGTAGGACTCGCATATCACAGCGAGTCACTATGGACTCGCAGCGGGTCGACTTGCTTATGGAGGATAGGATAGCTCATCAGGAGACAGTACTGATTGTAGAGGAGGAGGCCTATGCTTCCCAAGAGGCTTATTATGAGCTTCAGACCCACCGTGAGCAGGTATATTCACACGAGTCCTAGCTCCATGCACATCATACACAGCTACAGTTGCAGGGTACCCTTATTCAGACACAACACTAGGTACATGTGACTCGCTCTCAGATGCAGCAGGCTGAGATGACAGAGCTTCGAGAGACTGACCATAGGAGTCAGGCACAAATAGTAGAGACTCTCTGTGTGATGAGAGACATGAGGCGAGAGCATTGTGACTGCAGGCCGAGTTGTTAGCACTGCTAGGGCAGCGAAGGAGAGCTAGACAGCCAGGATCAGATGGTAGAGCTCCAGATCACCAGGATGCTTCTAGTCACATCTAGGGGTTTATGTCATTTTATTTTGCTAGGCCATTGTTCAGGCATGTTAGGTATTAGGGGTTTCCTCCGCTAGCATAGCCTTAGATCTTTTGTATTGTATTTTGTGTTCCAAAAACTATTTCATGTAAAATTTTCCAAGTTATGAATGAAATAGATGTGTTATGTTGTACTATATACCTCTCTTGTGTTTTTATCTCATATGTAATTCATTATATATCTTGTCATAATTTTGACTTCACGTTTTGTCTCTTTTGATTTAGACAAATCATGGCACCTGTGACAAGACGAGGACCGAATACCCCTCCTAACAATCCCAACCCAAACAACATGACTCCAGAATCCGTCCAAGCTATGATTGATCAAGCTCTTTAGCGAAACTCCACCAATGGAGACGCAAGCCACAGTTCGCATGGGGATGACCGAAGGAATGTGCAAACTGCACGCCCTTGTTTCTACGCTGACTTCATGATGTGTCAACATTTGAACTTCAAAGGAACTGAAGGCGTGGTCGGTCTAACCCGGTGGATCGAAAAGATGGAATCAGTATTCAATATTAGTGGTTGTGCTATTGAAAATCAGGTTAAGTTTGCCACCTGCACTCTGTTAGGGGCTGCTTTAACTTGGTGGAATGGTCAGATAAGAACCTTAGGCCCTGAAGCATATTCAATGACTTGGGAAGTACTCAAGAAGAAAATGACGGACAAGTATTGTCCGCAGGGTGAAATCAAGAAACTAGAGATTGAGTTATGGAACCTAAAGGTCAAGGGGGATGATGTTCCAACATACACTAAACGTTTCCAAGAGCTAACCCTGATATGTATCAAGTTTGTTGCTAATGGGACTGAGAAGGTTGACAAGTACATCAGTGGACTTCCTGATAACATTTATGGAAATGTCAAGTCTGCCAGACCCAAGACGTTGGACGAGACTATTGAGTTGGCCAACAACTTGATGGATCAGAAACTCCATACCTACGCGGAAAGGCAAACTGACAATAAAAGGAAGCCTGATGATGCATCCAGAAACAACTATGGCCATCAACAACAACCCTTCAAGAGACAGAATGTCGCCAAGGTCTACAATATAGGGTCGGGCAAAAAGAAGCCATATGGTGGATCTTTGCCCAAGTGCACCAAGTGCCATTTTCATCACAATGGCCGGTGTACTCAGAAATGCCACAAATGTAACAAGGTAGGGCACTTTGCCCGCGACTGCAGGAGTTATGGCAACACAAATGTTGCTAATACTCAGAAAGGGAATAGGGCAAATCCCAAATGGAATGGTTGTTTTGAATAAGGAGCTCCAAGATATTTCAAGAGAGATTGTCCAAAGCTGAAGAATAAAGATGGAGGAAATAGGAATGCACAAGGCTGGGTTTATGCAGTTGGGAATGCAGAAAAGAGAGTGGAATGAGGGCAAACCTCAATGCATGTCGTAACGGGTACGTTCCTCTTAAATTACCTCTATGCATCCTCTATCTTATTCGATAATGTGTCCGATAGATGCTTTATATCCACTGCATTTAGGTTCCTGATTTAATAATGCCCCAACTACATTGAAAATGTTATGAGTCGAATTAGCTGATGGGAAATTATTCGAGATAGACACTATTATACCGAAGGTTGCACTTTAAATTTCTTTCGGCCATCCGTTCCCAACTTAGATCTACATGGCCGTAGGCATGGGATAGTTTCGACGTCTATTATGGTAATGGATGGTTAAGATGATTGTCACTGCCGTGTGATTGGGTGTGAGAGTAAACTTGTTCAAGGTTCCATATGGGAATGAAACTTTGACTTTTTGTGGCAACGAAAGTAGCAATGGGAGAGAATCTCGGTTGACGGTTTATCTCATGTTCAAAAGCTCCAAGAGTACATGGCAAAAGGATGCCAGGTCTTTTTGGCGCAGATATCCGCCAAGAAAGAGGAGGACAAGTCGGAAGGAAAACAAATAAAGGACGTACCAATCGTCCGAGATTTTCCTGAAGTATTTCCTGAGGACTTGCCAGGTCTTCCTCCGGCTCGACCAGTGGAATTCTAAATCGACTTAATTCCAGGAGCGGCACTAGTTAGCATTCGAGCACCGTATCGATTGGCTCCATCCAAAATGAAGGAATTATCAGAACAATTACAAGAACTTTCCGACAAAGGATTCATAAGGCCTAGTTCCTCACCTTGGGGAGCCCCGGTCTTATTTGTCAAAAAGAAGGATGGGTCATTCAGGATGTGCATCGACTACCGTGAGTTAAATAAACTAACAGTAAAGAATCGTTATCCACTCCCGAGGATCGATGATTTATTTGATCAACTCCAGGGATCCAGTATTTATTCGAAGATAGATCTGAGATCAGGATATCACCAGCTTAGAGTGCGAGAGCAAGACATTCCAAAGACGGCATTTCGAACTCGGTATGGCCATTACGAGTTCCAGGTTATGCCATTCGGACTGACAAACGCACCTGCGGTATTCATGGACCTCATGAACCGTGGGCATGCTTACTTGGATAGTTCGTATTTCGTCTTTAGATGATGAATATGATTTATTCAAAGAACGAGAAGGAACACGAAGAACATCTTAACGGGAATTTAGATTACTTATGAGGAGCAGCTTGTATGCTAGTTTTCAAAATGAGAATTTTGGATCCCGAAGGTACAATTTCTCAGACACGTCATAGATAGCAGAGGCATACATGTGGATCCAGCCAAGATAGAATCTATCAAAGATTGGGCATCTCCTAAGACACCAACGGAGATCCGCCAATTTTTAGGTCTTGCTGGTTACTATCGAAGATTCATCGAAGGATTTTCAAAGATTGCTAAGTCAATGGGACCGAACGAAACTACCTCAGAATGGAATCAAATTTCGATTGGGGTGAAATGGAAAGAGGAAGCTTTTCAGTTAATAAAGTAGAAGTTGTGCAGTGCACCAATTCTGGCTTTACCTGAAGGAAGCGAAGACTTTGTGGTCTACTGTGATGCGTCACACAAGGGTTTAGGTGATTTATTAAATGCAAAAGACGAGAAGGTGATTCTTTTGCTTCTCGACAACTAAAGTTCATGAGAAGAATACACCCCCCTGATTTGGAACTTGGATCAGTTGTGTTTGCCTAAAGTTTGACGGACACTATCTATATGAACTGATGCACGGTTCACGCCATAAAAGCCTACAACACTCATTCTCGATCGAAGGAGCTTAAATGAGGCAACGCGAGTGGCTAGATTTGCTGAGTGACAATGATTGTGATAATCGTTATCATCTGGGAAAGCAAACGTAGTGGCCGACTATTGCATTGAGTGTAAGGCAACAGATTGAGCATTGCAGGGTTCGAGCAGTAGTTATGACCATTGGGCTTGGATCTTACAAACGAAATATTAGAAGCCTCAGATCGAAGCCCAGAAAGAAAACCGAGAGCAATCTTTGAATTGAAGAGTAGGCAAGGTTATAATCAGGCGGGATCATACCCAAGGAAAGATTGGACCCACGTGCCGAAGGAACCTTATGTATCACGGCAGGAGATGGTTACGTTGCTATGGAGACTTAATATCCGTGATTAAGCACGAATCTACAAGTAGAAATATTCTATACATCCGGTTCGGAGAAGATGTATCAAGACATGACAAAGCTATATTGGTGGATAATATGAATGGCATACATCGCTACGTCATGTTAGCAAATGTATGTCGTGTGCAAGGAGTCAGGGCCCGACTTCCGAACATCAATGGCCATTGGGAAGCTAGTACAACCAGAAGATACCCAGTGGAATTGGTAAAATATCACGATGGATTTTATTACCTAACTTCCTTAGTTCGTCGCAAGGTTTTGACACCCATCTGGGTTGATTGTGGATCGACTTACAAATCGGCTCACTTCTTGCCAATAGGGAGAATGATCCATTGGGAACAAGTTGGCACGGTGTGTACCTAAACAGGATAGTGGCAAGACATGGGATACCTGCCTCAATTATCTGTGATCGTGATGGAAGATTTACTTCAAATTTCTGGAGATCATTTCAGAAAGCTTTGGGTACATATATTAGTATGAGCACTGCGTATCATCCAGAAACTGACGGCCAGAGCGAGAGAACCATTCAAACTCTCGAGGACATGCTACGTGCTTGCGTGATCGATTTTGGCAAGGGCTGGGTTAAACATTTGCCATTGGCCGAGTTTTCATACAATAACAGTTATCACGCTAGCATAAAGGCCGCCCTTAAAGGAATGTATGGTCGAAATGTCGATCACCGGGGATTTTGTGCTTGGGCCCGAGGTTGGGGAAGCCCAACTGACTGGTCTGGAATTGATCCAAGAAACAACGGAAAAGATCGTCCTGATCAAGCAAAGGATGCAAGCAGCTCAGGATCGACAAAAGAGCTACGCCGATCGAAAACGAAAGCCGATGGAGTTCGAGGTTGGGGACAGAGTTATGCTTAAGGTCTCGCCTTGGAAAGGGGTCGTACGGTTCGGTAAGCGGGGCAAGCTGAATCCGAGATATGTCGGACCTTTCAGGGTGTTAGCAAAAGTTAGGAAAGTTGCCTACAGGCTGGAACTTCCTCAAGAGTTGAGCAGAGTTCACCATTACTTTTCCTCGGTCTAATCTAACGAAATGTTACGCCGTACGAACATTCAGTCATGCCGTTAGAAGTAAATCCTGTTGCGATAAGCATCAGTTTGTGGAAGAGCCCATTGAAAGAAATTATGGAAACGGGAGATCAGTCGATTGAGCGAAGCCCAGATACCCTTTAGTAAGGTTCAACTGGAACTCTAGGCGGGGGCCCTGAGCTTCACCTAGGAAAGTGAGATTCGTTCAAAAGAATTACCACATCTCTTCACAAAACCGGGCTTCGTCATCTACTACAGGGTCTTAAGCTTTGAGGAAAAAGCTCTTTTAACGGGTGGAGACTGTAACATTTCTCATTTTCATGTCATTGTACGACATTTATTATCCGTCACTATTTATTTTAGTCCGATACGCGTTTACTTTTAATAATTACTTTTAAGTTTATTGCGTTTTGAACTAGAAATGATTCAATTAATGTAATGGTCGTCAATTGAATTAATGGGTCGCATAACAAGGTAGCAAATTATTATTAAGATGATTAATGATGAATTTTGCGTATTTAATTTTTTTGGTCACGTAAAGGTCTCATTTCACAATAAAATACATGTGAACAGTACCTCCGGAAATACCTAGACTCCTAGACACAAACCAATACAACTTTGTAACCTAATACAAAAATTAAATCAAACCTTGTGTTAATACTCACTAGGGCCGAATTATGGGACCAAAACAACTAGAAAATCTCCTAATATCTCCTAAAGTACATGTACAACCTAGGATTAATTAAGGCTTGTACTTAAATGTTCCTAGTTAGCCTAATGCACATAGGCTGACAAACTTTTCTTGCTTCTTTTCTCTGGGGCTCTACGGCAACATAAAAACCACATACACATCCTAAAACATACCTACCAATTCTCTACAAGTATAGGTACACCATGGTTCAATAAATAAATGTCTAGTGGTCTCTACTGATAAATTCTCCATTGGGTAATGACCATTTCCTTCCTTGGATCCTCCTTCTTATCGACGCGGTTAAAGAGAAATGAGCACACAAACCATTAAGATTTCTTGCTAAGCAAATCTTGTACAAACACATCCACAATTAGGATGGTATTGTGGTTTAACAAAACAAGGTGTGGTTGTAGTTAATAGAAAACTTCAAAAACCACTAAGGCTTGGATCGGTTTGGTTTATTTGTGTAACTGAAATATGTAACCAGTATTTGACAATAATAATAACTCACACAACCTCACTATATTACACTCTTGCAACCCAACATACAGAAAACTGCCTTACTTTATCTCTTTTGTTTCGGGTCACACGGACACTATCCACACAACACGAATCACACTTAGTAATCATCAAGCTAAGTTTATACGTTTAAGGGTTTAAAAGCAAGAAAGATTCGGTTTAAACTAAGGCGTGGGGTATACAAGTCGAGTTTCCGCATGACTTCACGGACCATACACGTTTTTAGATTTAAGAAGCGTGAGGACACCTCATTAAGTGTCTTAGCCTCGCGTTCATATTCATGTGTTCATGTTTGCTTCAAACTTGGTGGTATCAGGGCACGGTTAGTATGTGTTAGCAAGCTAAACTTAGTCGTGCCTAGCATGACACAACCCATGTCCACGTCTTATAATATACAACATATATAGACTTATGTGGTGAACTAAAAGCCATAAGGCACGTAACAAAGATCTTATGTATAAGCATGAATGAATAAATATGACATGCACCCGTAAAATTATTTAACCAAAGGTTTGCTAACTCGTTTGCTAATCGGAAACACTTCATGTCACGTATCATAAATATTAACAACTCGTTTTGCTCATAAAGGACTTCCGTACAAATAGTATATGGAACTTGGGTGTTTGGTGATGTCAAAAAAAATTAAGTTAGCAGAAGCTTAGTAGGCTCAGAAGGGTCAGTACAGCTAGCAGAGTTAGTATGCTAGCTGATAGATAGTACTGCTTGATGTTAGATACTGCTAGCAGATTTTGTACTGCTAACAATATTGTTAATACTGCAAGTGTATTTTATATACTCGTTTTGACGATACCTGATCCTTTCTGTTGTGTCAACACGAGCTCAAAAAACTCTACGGATTTTTGAACTCACTAATCGGTTTGTTTATGATACGAGCTAAATTGAAGTTAATACTGCAGGCTTAAGAAGGTTAGTACTGCTAGCAGAAGTGAGTACAGCCAGCAGAATTAGTCCTGCTAGCAAACAGCTTTGATACTGCTAGCAGATGTAGTACTGATCAGCATATTGTTAATACTGCACGTCTATTAATAATATGGTTCTTGGACATTCCTGATACTCGAGGGACTGTTTGAATCTGACATAAGAACAAAAATGTAATTTTTGTAAATAGAGGGATAAACGTCATCAATATAGAAACTCAGGGTGTATTTGTAAACTGGTTAAAGATTCTATTTTAAACTATAAGGACAATTTTTGCCAATAATGAAAACCTAGGGTATTTTATATAATTAGTGATTTAAATAAACACTTATTTATGGTTCGGCAATGTCGTGATATATTACGGATACTTATTAACTAAAGTCACAGCGAATGATAAATAGGTGTCTTTATTATTAATACTTTAAACACCTTGTAAACTTAAAAAGTATTAGTCGTTACACCTTCCCAAGTGCAAAGAGCGAAACGAAAGCACAATAAACGTGTACCACAGCCACACAAGTGATAACCGTATATATAAATAGATATTGTTATAGTTTATACATGAGTCGTTGAGCCTAAATATGTTGACTAAGACTTGACCGGGTTTACTTAGGTAATTTGACGGTCGTGATTCACTACCTCCGCTATAGATATATAATATCTCAATAAGAGGACTACCTTTCAAGGTGAGTTCATAGCCATGTATTACTGTTATTTAAATGATTTAAATCCTTGGGGTGAGAAAATGCTTGTTTTACAAATTGGAGTACTATATCTAAGTGTCATTTTATCCATGATTTCGTGTTTGCCTAAGTTACCCTAACCCGCTATGTCCAGATCATGAAACTGTTAATTGCATAGATTGTGATTATTGGGAATTACATTATGGGGTCTGCGAATGTTATGAATAGATAATTAGGGATAGACAATCCCCGTTGGGTGACTAGTAATCAACGGGACACGAAACGCATACCATGTCGGAATTGGGTTGTTGAGGGGTTAGCACATCATTCACGGGACACTTGTTGGTAATCTATATTTGCATTTATATTGTCGAGGCTTCAGTGGTCATGAGCGTAGGAAAACGTAATCTTACTTTTTATGATGTTTGCATGTGTTGCTCAATCATACACTTAGAAATCTTGCGGTCCTACAATTGATTTACATAAACCTATGAATTCACCAACTTTATGTTGACCGTTACATTAAGCATGGTTTTAAGTCAATAATAGGACGGGGGGGGGGGCGGTGATACATTGGAAGTCATTAATTGAAGATGGCAACATTTAAGATTTGGGGTCTTATTTACATTTTGGGGACATTGTTATAACCGGAATCTTTATTTTATATTGTTGAACATATTTGAAGCCATGAGCTTATGTAACCAAACAAGTATTTTGTTAATCCAATGTATCTTTTTCAAACGACACGTTTAGTGGTCGTTCTCATATCTTGTGCTATTGATTCGAAAATGTAACGCCCTCGGATATTCAACATTCCGCTGCGGTACTCAGGATTTGATGGGTGTTACACTTCTCGTTACGTTTAGAAGTCCTACCAAAACCGCACATCACAAGTTTTTGGCGTCGCCGCCTGGGGAATAGTTAGGTATTGATCATAGTTTAGCTTAGTTCTACTTGCTTGAATCCTTTCAAGTAAGATTTAATTCCCGCATATTAGCTTTCTTGTAATCTATCTTTTCTTCGTGCTATCTGTTTCGTAACTCATTCTCGTCAACCACCATGGGAGACGAGAATCCTATCCGTACTCTAGGAGATTACTCCAAACCAAGCTACGAGGGCTATAGGAATACCATTGAGCTCCCTGTAGGGAACAACGTGGTACCTCTTCGATCCGACATCATCCGGTTGATGCAAAACGGATGCTTATTCCCCGAACTTCGGTCCAAGGATCCAAACCAACACCTCAAGGATTTCCTTAAACTTGTGGACTCACTTGACCTTGACGATGAAAATAGGGAAAAAAACACGCCTGCGTTTATTTTAATTTTCCCTACCCGATTAAGCTAGCAATTGGCTTAAACGCCTTCCAGCAAGATCCATCTCCACATGGGAGGATCTTACTACCCGATTCCTTGCTCAATTATTTCCATCGGGAAGGACCGCAAAACTCCGCAATGATATCCTGATGTTCCAACAACATCATGGAGAATCTTTATCCGAAGCATGGACTCGTTTCAAGGACTTACTCCAAAAAGTCCCTCATCATGGCATAGACATTTGGCTACAAGTCTAAATTTTTTATGACTATGTCAATCCCGTCACAAGAAAAACCATTGACCAATCGGCCGGTGGTAAGCTTCGTAACCTCAACCCTGAAGAATCCTAGGCAATATTAGAGGACCTCGCCCTCTATGACAACAAAAGTTGGAACGACCCAAGGGATTTCGCTAAGCTGGTCAAGGCAATCACTTTGCCTCAAGATGTCCCGAGTACATCTGACCACCATCTAATCGAGCTCAAAAATTAAGTCCAACGCTTGATGGAGGCTCATCTTGCTCCGACACAACCTACCCAAGTAAACAAAATCACTACCCCATGTGAAATCTGCAGTGGTCCCCACAACACTCAGAATTGCATGGAAAAGCCCGAATAAGCCTTCATTAAATTCGCATCCTCACATACCGATAAAGCGGGAGGTAAGTGGTATACCTTTAAGCCCGAGAAAAATAATCTTGGTGACACCTATAATCCATCATGAATAAGTCACCCGAACCTTAGGTGAAGACAACCTCAAAACTCCCAAAATAATTTCTCAAACCCACCTAACCAGTTCCAACCCAATGGTTCGACCCTGAACCATCCCTTCAACAACCGTCCTCAAAAATTTAACAATCAATAAAATATCAAAGGAATGGTTTCCGAATTCATGGCATCTCAAGACGCTAAACTATCCATATTTGAAGCCGATTTCAAACAACAGCAAAGCGAGATGACCAACAAAATCGACACTGCGTTGAAGGCCATCACCGACAGAATAGCGGGCACACTGCCTAGTGATACGATCAAGAACCCGAAACTAGGGACCCATCCAGTTTCGTCTGCTCGTTCTTACCCAACAATAGACCTACAGTGCTCAACACAAATACATGGCTCAATCAACACCATCACAATCTACCCCAAGCAACTCGAAAAATCCCAAGTCAATGAGCCTGACGTGGAACAGGAAGAAGGAAACCTCAAAAACACCAACTTTAACCCACAACCACAACCTAATCAATTCCCCTCCATCGCCACAGAACAGGTGCGAAAAATAAACTCGATGCTTGAATCACTCGGGTTGGTTTCCCAATCCTCCAATACGAAGTTTGTCTGCTCTAAAGATGGATGCGGATGAAGTATGTTTTATCGAGATTATACGAGATGATAATGAACCCCTGAATGAGGGTCCCAATAAAGGAGAAGAGGAAACGACGGAAGAATCGGTAGTGGAGTACTTTGATACCTTTCCGACTAGAGATGAACTAACCTACCATAGGTACCTAATGAGTGGCCCAATCCCTTCAATATTCCTAAGGAACCCTATCATTATAGAAGGATGCCCCTACAACCTTAAGATCCCGTGTAATATTGGACACGTGCATATATGAAAAAGCTTACATTGACCTAAACTCTCCTCTTAATATCATGACCCGAAGGATGTACAACTGGATCATGAGAAGAAAACTTAACCCTAGGGAAGATACAAATGGAGGAATTAGTAATTTCATAGGAAGGATTAAAGGAATGCATGTCTTCATAGGAAACTTCACCTATATCGTAGACTTTATGATTGTCGAGGATATTAGTTCTATCAAAGGACCAGAGGATGTCAAAAGTGGTACTAGGAGACCTTTTTAAAGAAAATATCCAACATGACTCTATGAACCCACCAAGGTGTTGTTAGATTAATAGGGGGGTCGATGAAGTTGCTATAAAGATGCCCCATAAGATAATAACAATACAATTCACTATCGACTATAGAAAAAGACATACCAAATCATTCTATCCTTAGAACGAGGAGGAAACAAATAAGAGGATAGAAGTATGTTATGAGCAAGATACTAGGATTTTATAAAGAATTCATAGAGCTTGGACCCGAATACCTAACAGGAATGGATGACATAGGAGAAGTCATGTAAGGACGTGTGACTTCGAGTCTAACTACAAGACTAATTAATAAAGAAAAGCGCTTCTTGAGAGGCAACCCAATTTACCTTTCTCGCAATTAGGAGTGCCATGTGTGTTTTAATTCTTTGAGGTTTGTTTTATATGTTAGAATTTACTTTGAAGCATGCTTTTGTATTGTTTTTAACCTCGTCTTAATTTCAATCAAAGGTATTTTGCAAACAATAAGTGTAAGGGAATTTATCCGGCTTTTAAGCCAAAATTCAAACATGTTCAATGAATTATTTAGATTAATTCGCACCAGTTTCGAGTCATATGATTGAATTGTTAAATCTCAGGTTTTATGCAGCCATTTATACAGGAATTAACTTATGGAATCAAGTGCAGGAAATTTGTCATCAAATACAAAAATTTCATTTTCACAGACGATGGAGACGGTGTCACTATTAACACGTGACGCCGTCACCACGACACCTGTGACGGGTTCACCACAACCCTGACGGTTTCAAACAACATTTAATAAAATATTTGTTATTCATTTTGTGAATCGGTTTCGCATTGTCCGGAATAATAATGGATTTTAACTCGAGTATTCTCGTTATCTACAACGCTTTTAATTAAAATGATGACTAATTTATTTAATATTTTTATTAAATAAATACTGATAATTAAAAATAAATTTAATTGTTTTTGTGTGTCCGCGTTGTATATTGTTCGAATAATGTTTGCGGTGCTGTTTTAGCCCTTTTCAGCTCATTTCCAGGTCTCGGGCAAAACTGAAAAGTTGTCTGGAATGTCATTTTACATCGAATTGCTCTAGAGTCCGAGTTGTGAGAATGTGATTTAGATGGTTGTTTTTGTAAGTCAAGCCAGACCTAAAAGTCAAAGGGTAAAATAGTTATCTAAAAATCCAAAAATTCTCGAATGTTACAGCGGCTCAACCTTTTAAATAAAAAAAACCTAAGCCCAAGTCAAAGTCCTATGAGCCTCAGTCAAACACCCCCACTCATACAGTTAATAAGGGCGCGAAAGGAAGTTTACTATTCATCATTGTCTTCGCATTTTACCTTACTTAAAACAAAGGGTAAATTCAAATTAAGGACGTGCCTCATTAATTCAGGTGTCAAGGTACAAGTCAGCACCATAAAACGTCATTGAGGAGCTTTGATTGGCAAATTTCCAAAAGAGAAGACACGTGAGCATGAGAAGAAACACAAGGGGAATGGATAATTTACACTATAATGAGTGCAAAAGAAGCACACGAGGCCTGACACACGGAATGCCATGCTGGAAATCCGTGTGCTCCTCAATCTAATCCAACGGCTCAAAGATAGTATCCAATGATTGCTAAGATTCAAGGGACAGGATTGATGGGAGCATATAAAAGACTAAGGACCTAGAAGCTTCATCCATGCCTATAAATAGAAGCCTTCATCACTCACAAGAGAGATATCTAGAAGTAGTTTAAAAATTAGCTTATAGATTTTAGCTTATAATGTAATTTAGCTTAATTTTTAAATGTAATCTTGTTTTTTAATAATTTTTAATCTGTTTTGAATATCAATGAAATTTTAGTTTACTCAATAAAATCTGTTCTTGCTTATTATGTTCACCTGTTTCCAAAAGCTTTATTAAACTGTTCTATAAGCTTTCAAACTACTCATGAGCTTGTAAACAAGCTTATCTCTAGCTCATTTAAGTCTTTAAGCTTGGATTTGAGCTCAATAAAGCATTAATCTACTATAACTTTAAAATCAGCTTAAATACCTATGCTATGGATGGATTAAGCTTTTTGGATGGGAAGCAAGAAAAGGATGAGCTTCCAGGATCCCTACCAGCTTATCCAAGGATAAGTTGGAGCTTGTAGAGTAGCTCCACGATGAAGGTCCTAGAATAACTGTATGGATCTTTGCAGCCTATAAAGGATGATAGCCAAGATGTATAAATACAAATGACTATGTAGAAACAATGACTATGAATACATTATGTTAATGCGGAATCTTAACACAAGTACTAAGAAGAACAATGAACAACTGAATAACAACTTTGTTAAAGTGTTCTTGAGGATTACAGATTGCTAACTATGATATTGTGTATATTTTCTAAGCTTCTGTCAAAACTTCTTTTCTAACTATGCCTAGGGTTCCTTTTATATATTAAGGATAACCCAAAAAGGCTTACAAATCTTTTTCTAAAATATCTCATAAATATTTTTTAAATATCTTCTCAACGGTACTAACTAACTTTCTACTAACGGTACTAACTAACTAACAGTACTAACTACTTTGTACTGTCGGTACTAAGTATAGCTGACAGTACTAACTATTTGTACTGTCGGTACTAAGTTAAGAAAACATTAATCCTAACAATCCTCCCTTAAACATGAATGTTAAACTATTTTAACTTCATGTTTCTTCAATCCTTTAAGCTTCTTTTAACGCACAGAGGATATATCCAAACATTCTTTATCATTTCTTAATCTTGTACAATCTATCCTTCTTTAGCAGCAACCTTGTCTTTTGAGCAATTC
>BQNB010047510.1:13347-41182 GCA_026074375.1 Tanacetum coccineum | reverse complement strand
GAGGGTGAAGATCCATCAGTACGTGATAGAGGTCGGGGTGCTTTTCAAAAAAATCATATTTGGTGCCTATGATGAGGTGCATCGATCCATTATAAGAAAATTATGTAATCCAGGAGATACGTATGGGGGCCTGTGGAATGCATTCTGGACCACGATCAGTGGTGGCAAAAGCGATAAGGCAAGGGTACTACTGCCCACCATGCACCAAGACGCAAAGGAGGAGATCTAATAGTGTGACTCATGTAAAATCCATGCTTCGATGCCCAAGTTGCTAAAAACCTTGATGACATCCATTATGGCTCCGTGACCATTTTATCAATGGGGTATGGACATTCTTGGACCCCTTCTACAGCCATTCGAAAGAGTCAAATTTGTAATTGTGGCTATTGACTATTTCACTAAGTGGATCGAAGCCAAACCGTTGGCCATGATTACCTGTAAGCAGGTAAAAAGGTTTATGTAGGATAATATTGTTTGCAAGTTTAGTCTTTCTAGAATCATTGTCACAGATAACAAAACATAGTTTATGAATGATCTGTCTAAGAGTTGGTGCGCAAGATTGAACATCCAACAAATGAACATAGATGTTGCTCACTCGCAAGCCAATGGCCCGGTAGAAAAGGGCAAACAAGAGTTTGATGGAAGGAATAAAGGCAAGGCTTGGAAGAGACATGGACAGATGGGTTGATGAACTACCCAACGTCCTATGGGCACATCGAACATCCCTCAAGCAAAGCAACAGAGAAACCTCGTTCAGCCTAACGTTTGGCAGTGAGGCCGTCATACTAACCGAGATAGGCATGCAAACTTATCGGACCATGATGATCAGAGAAGGATTTAATAATGAAGAGCTTCAGTTAAACTTGGATTTATTACAGGAGAGAAGGGTCTTCTCCATTCAGGATGCCATATACAAAACAAAGATGGAGCAATATTACAAAAAGAGGGTACGGGTGACAAATTTCAAGCCGGGAGAGTTGTTGTTCCGAAAGAACGAGGCAAGTAGGATGAAAGACTAGGGAAAGTTAGGGCCTACATGGGAATGACCGTACAGAGTCATGGAAGCATATAAGAATGGCTCCGATAAGTTGTAGACTATGGAAGACAAGGAGGTGCCCCGAACATGACACGCCATAAATCATCGAAAGTTTTATTTGTAAAAGTTATTGTGTTTAGAATTCTGAAGCATCCAAATTATGTAACCGCGGTGATTTTCAATGAAAGATGAAGCTCCTCTTCCTAAACCTTAAGGAGAGAGCAATTCTCCAAAACTGTACCTTGTTAAGACATAGTTTATAATCGAGTGGCTCGCTACCTCCGGATAAGTATGTAGTCATTAATGTACTCAAAGATATTAATACATCAGGGATGAGCCGGAATGCACAACACCGAAAGGCATTATGATACCCCAAAAGATGTTAAGACACTAGGGATGAGCCAGAGTACACAACACCGAAAGGCATTATATTACACCAAAAGATGTTATGACATTAGGGATGAGCTAGAGTGCACTGCACCGAAAGGCATTATATTACCCCAAAGATGTTAAGACATTAGGGATCAGCCGGAGTGTACAACACCGAAAGGCATTATGATACCTCAAAAGATGTTAAGACATTAGATATAAGTCAGAGTGCACACCACCAAAAGACATTATGTTACCCCAAAAGAAGTTAATACATCATGGATGAGTCAGAGTGCACCATACCAAAAGGCGTTATGTTACCCTAAAAGATGTTAAGATATCAGCGATGAGCCAGAGTGCACATCACCGAAAGGCACTATTGTACCCTAAAAATGTTAAGACATCAAGGGTGGGCCGGATGTATAGCACTGAAAGATATTATTTTAACTAAAAATTTTAAGGCATTAGTAAAGCATGACAAACAGAGGTATATAAAAGAGACAAAAGATCTTGCCTCTCTTTATCCCTCTCGATGGATTCCTCCTCGACAATTTCAAGCTCAAAGTTATTTTTCTCCAATTCGGCCTCAAGCTCCCGAATCCAATTGGCTTGGTTCTTGTTGATAACTGAAAGCTCATTTCTCTCCTTCTCCAACGCTTTAACTTTTCAATCACAACCTTTGTGCTCTTCCCTCAATTATTTGAAATGATTAGACATAATGGTATAAAGGGTAGAATTGTGCTCAAGGTCTTGACAGGTAGTCACAAGCTTCCGGACAGTTTCCAAGCATTCTTCATGAGTCTCAGCCAATGCAGAATAATCATCTTGACGGTTCTCAAACCTCTGCAGCATGTTGGCTTGAGCCAACGCTCCCCTAACAAGATTGTGTTAATACAAATAATGTCTAAAAACGTTATTTATATTTTTTGACCTCTTAATGTTTTGATAATAACAAAATGTAAAAATGTTTACAATAAAAATAAACATTTACAAATTATTAATCGTAAAATTCCATTTCTAAGATTAGTAATCACTTAAGGTATGGACAAACAAATCATTAAGCATGATTAGTGATCAAAAAATATTTTTCTCTTAACCATCACATTTTTACAAAAGTATTTTCACAAAAATAAATATACAAAATATTTTTTAATTAAAAGAAAAGTTTTATTTAAAACTTAAATTTGAAATTCAAATTTTCCCCCCAAAATAGAAGGTTCCATAATAGATACAACATTCCCCATAAAAAGACAAAAGCAGGAGCGTAGTCTACTGGGCGGCCCCCTTATAGGTCTGGCGTCCCCAAGATATATTTGGGACCGCCGGGACCGCCTGCAATGACTGTTGGGTTTTCCTGCCTATAAATACTGCTCCATTCCTAGTTGAAAAACATACATCTTTGCATGAATTTTTCAGATAACTTTCTCTCTCTAAAAATCTTCTCTCTCTCTCTCTCTAAATCTCTTGATCACTAGATCTTGTTTCAAGTGATTCAATCTCATCTCATCTTTCTCATTCTTCTATCAAGTGCAAGAGAAGAACATTCGTATTCGCCAAGAAATGAATTGTTATTTAGTGATGTCTCCTCTCTTCTTCTAAGTATCAAATCTCTATTGTAATTATCTTGTGTAATTGTGTAATTCGGATTGTGTGTAAATTCGATAGTGTAGATCTTGTAATTGTATAGTGTTTGTGAAATGGTAGATTGGTTCTAGCTAAGAATATGACTCGACATCTAGCTTAGTGTCGGAAAATAACGTAAGCGACGTGTAAACGGTTTTCTCCGCCTGAAGGGAGCTTGTTGACATAGTAAAATCTCGAGTAGGATACTCGGGGAGAGGAGTAGGGCGAAGAAAAGCTTCATAGCCGAACCACTATAAATCTTGGTGTCTTGGTTTGATTGTTCCTTCTCTCATCTCTTTATATTGTTGTGATTTTTATTTAGTATTAGTTTAGATATTTACATTATTGATTCATATTGTTGATTGGTTGAACATATAACTCGAATCTAAATATTTTGAAAACAAACTTTTAAAACGCAAAAAGAACTTGTAAACTATTCAACCCCTCTTCTAGTTTTTACAATTGGTATCAGAAGCCAAGGTCACTCAAGATCTTTAAAATATACTGTATTTTAAAGCTTGGATTGATCTATGGATTCCGACAAATATCTAGAAGGGCAATCCATGCAAAGACCACCACTTTTTGAAAGTGATAGTTTTATTTATAGGAAAAATAGATTCGAGATATATGTTAAATCAAAAGATCTTGATCACTGACATGTTATTACTAATGGTGATTTTCAACCTATTTAACAAAATCTGGAAACCAAATTAGATGAGGTTATCCCTTTAGAAAAACCAAGCGATGATCTTAAAAAGAAGCTTGCAAAAAATAACAAAGCTAAAATGGTTATTTACAATGCTTTGCCAAGAAAAGAATATGAAAGAATTTTCATGTGTAATACGGAAAAAGAAATTTAGAAAAATTCTTTAATCACCCATCAAGGTAATAACCAAGTCAAAGATAACAAGATCGACCTTTTGGTACAACAATATGAACAATTCGTCATTTCTAAATACAAAACTATAGATAGTGTTTTTGCTAGATTTAATACTATCATTACTAGTCTAAAAGCTCTTGATGAAGGTTATTCTAGAAAGAATTATGTTAGGAAGTTTCTTAGGGCTCTACATCCTAAATGGAGAGTAAAGGTTACAGCGATTGAAGTGTCGAAAGACTTAACATCACTGTCACTTAATGAACTCATCGGGAATCTTAAAGTTCACGAGATGATCATCAAGAAAGATTCTGAAATAGTCAAAGCTAAGGGAGAAAGAAAACCTCTTGCTTTAAAGGCTAAGAAAGAATCTAGTTATGAGGAGTGTTCGACTTCCGGAAGTGAAGATGAAGAATACGCCATGGCGGTTAGAGACTTCAAAAAGTTATTTAAGAGAAGAGGTAGATTCGCGAGACAACCTCGAAACGATAAAAAGATGTTCCAAAGAAGTCGTGATGACAAGAACGGTAAAGGTGATAGAAAATGCTTTAGATGCGGCGATCCAAATCATCTTATTGGAGAATGTCCAAAACCACCGAAAGACAAGAACCAAAGAGCTTTTGTCAAAGGTTCTTGGAGTGATAGCGGTGAAGATGATGATGAGAAGGTCAAAGACGAAACGTGTCTCGTAGCTCAAGCATCAAGTGAGGTATGTTCCGAATCCTCTTACTTTAGTGATGAAAACTCATTAATAGATGATTTAGTTTTAGATAATGAATATGATAACTGTGCAAAATGAGTTTAAAGATAATCATTCAAAACAAAAGGTTAAAAGCCACTAGAAATAGTTTAGAAAAAAAACTTAGTATTCTAAAAGAAAAAGTGTCTACACTCGAGAAAAACAAGGGAACTGATCTCGAATGTGTAAAATGTCATATGCTTAAAATTGAGAATGAAAAACTCAAAGAGGAAGCCATTAGATTAAATAAATTTGAAAATAGTACACATTATCTAAATGAAATGTTAAGTAATCAAAAACCCTCCGGTGAAAAATTGGGTTTAGGGTTTAGTTCATTTAAAGCATCATCTAGTGTAACTAAAGAGATAAAATTTGTGAAAGCTCAAAAAAGGCGTCCTCTGATGGAGGTCCCATAAATATGGGTGGCCCCCATATTGTACAGGTGGCCCCTAAAATAATTATGGGACCGTCAGCAGCTACGCCTGGATTTGAGAAAAGTTTGTCTTTTTAAAAATCTATTTTGGGTCCTAGACCAAAACACATAATGATAAACAATGTCAAAGTTCCTGTTGCTAGTGATAATGAAGTTAAACAATTTTATAAGCCATTGTTAAAACCCGGAGTTGGATTTTCAAAACCTAATTTTAGATAAAAAAAATCCACCACCTAGAAGAGTCAATAATAATTATCCTCGTCCTAAGACACCGCAATAAAAAAGGAACGTTGGTCGGCAAAATCAACCTCGTGGCTTTCCTGTAACTTGGAACAATTTTCAACGTCAAAGTTACATGCCATGGGAAATATGTCTTCCATTCCTACATCCCAATCAATTGCATCAAATGCAAGGGATGTTTAGTACTAACAACTTTGGACCAATGAGATATTGGGGACCAAATGTTTAAGTTATTATCTTATATAAATAGATATGCCTTGGAGTCGACTTGGAACTCGATGAGTGGATAAAAGATAGCGGATGCTCTAAACATATGACGGGTAACCAAAAACTCGTCTTAAGCTACAAGGCATACAATAGAGGTAATGTTATTTTTGGTAGCTGTTAGCCTCAAATATTGAGTCGAACAAGGAAGTTCGTTCACTAATAATATTAGGTCTCAGTCATTTAGTTAAGTAACGTTGTAATAGGCTAGAACGGGTAAAACGGGCTCTCATATGTAAGCTAACTGGTCACGTGTATCGGGAGAAAGCCCAAGTATTCCCGAGCCTGGCCCGTAGAAATACTAAAGGCATGCAAGCCTTTTAGTCTAAGTATAAATACACCTCTCTAAGGAAGGAGAGGTGGTTGGTTCATTTGTAAACTTTTGTCTTGCAAGTAAACTTCCCATTTTCTCTACTTTCTCTCTCTTGTTTCTCTCTCTACATTCTTCCTAGTTTCTTCCTACTTTTCTTGTTCAATCCAAGTGATAAGTTATGAAGTGAAGTGATTTCTAGATTCAGACATTTGGTATAAAGAGCCTTGGGTGGATCAGTGGTTGTTTTGTGGTAACAAGCTCAAAATTCAAAATTTTCATTTTTATATACCGATTGACCAAATCTTCATTTTTATACCAAATTAATATTCATTTTGACCCATCTTCATTTTGACCAAATTAAATATTCATCTTTATTCTTCATCATTATCTCTTTTTGACCAATTCTTTAATTTTCTTTCTACTTTTTTTTTTTATACATCTTGTAGAAATCCACAATGTACGACTTTGTCCTTTTGTTTCCATCTTGTTTCATTCGTGTTTGGTTATTCACTCAAATATAATTCCAAAATCCATTCCCTAGTTGATAATGACAAACCAAATAAGGCACGAACTTCCCCTGAAGTTTGATATATGATTGGAACACTTCCCTTAATCCTTACTAATACCACAAAGAATCAACAAGTTGCAAATCATCAATTCTTCTTCCTCCTTTTTTGTCAATATCAATAGGAGGACTAAAAGTATTGCACTTTGATCTTCACAATCACATACCAATATTACATTCCAATCCAAGTTTTCCAAGTGTCCCAAATTTCCCTCAATACGCACCTTAAGAAAATGAACTTGAGCAGTTAGAAACTTACACTTGCAGTGTAAACAAGGCTAGCAGTTAAGTAAAAAACCTTCATCTTGATTGTAACATATAAATGGTTTAAACATTTTATCAATAAGATTAGCTTCCTCTGAAACCCATATGTTAACCATTTCTTGAATCTTCAAATTCTGTAGGCTTTTTGTAATGATTACTGATGAAGAAAACTAAGTATAACGAATTTGATGTATAAGTAGAATATCCCAAACTTGTATCTTATGTCTTGCACTATAATATGATAAGAACTCATAATCTTCTTCTTCGTTTTATGAGTAGACCTCAATCTCTTGATAAATCTGCATGCCTATACATGAGTCACTAAGCCAAGTGATAGTAAATACCTATGAGTACTACAATGTATCTCCTTACATCAGGTAAAAACTAGTTTTATCAAGTCTTCATCATAAACCGTATATAACCAAACAAGTTATCTCCAAGACCAAAAGATATAATAAGAACACGCATCTGAAAAATCTACTTCATCTTCAAATAAGGCAATAAAGAATCATCTTTCGTAATAATTAATAATTAAATCACCATACAAGGCTTTTATTCAAATTAAGAAACCAAAAAAACTTGTTTTTATACAAGAAAGGCCTTGAATAATTAACAATACTTGTATGATCGTTTTTATTGCATTACAAAAACGGTAGAGAGGATGATTATAAAGATTGTTATAGAAATTTAACTCTCAAAAACCTCATAAAAACTTTACCAACAAAATCAGTTTCTTGAAATTTAGGGTTTTATGTTTCTTTAAAAACCTTGTATCTAGATCGAGAGCCACCAGGCTCTGATACCAATTGTGGAAACCAATAAGGTTCCTTAGATCTTTGTAGCGTGGGTTGTTTAGACATTTTATATAGGTTATTATTCTATGTTATAATTTTTTAAAAAAAAGCGGAATAAGAACAAAGATATGAACAAGGTTTTACCAAACCATTCTCCAACAGCCCCAATTTTATTTGATTCTATGATAATACGGTTACATCTATGAACTGTAACAGGGATCAAGATCCTTGAGGCTTACACCTCAAAATATAGACGTTACATGAGCCAGTGTACAGAACACACACACTTTTCTGGATCCACAAAAACAATATGCTAGACCTCACTTTTTTAGCATAGAAGGAACGTTGGTCGACAAAATCAACCTCATGGCTTTCCCGTAACTTAAAACAACTTCCAACGTCAAAGTTACATGCCATGAGAAATGTGTTAATGTTTGAGTTATTGTCTTATATAAATAGATATGCCTTGGAGTTGACTTGGAACCCGATGAGTGGATAAAGGATAGCGGATGCTCTAAACACATGACGGGTAACCGAAAGCTCTTCTCAAGCTACAAGGCATACAATGGAGGTAATGTTATTTTTGGTAGCAATCTTCGCGATAACATCATTGGCAAAGGTGCGATTTCGAATGACTCTCTCAAAACAGATAATGTAGAACATGTAGATAACTTAAGATTTAACTTGTTAAGTATAGGACAAATATGTGATAATAAGTGTAGAGTAACTTTCTCTGAACATGATAGTGAAATCACTAAGGATGGTAAGGTCATAGGTAGAGGTATTAGGAAGAAAGGCTTATATGTGATGAAATTAGGAAATAAGTCAAAAGACCAAAAAATTTTAGCAACGATTGATGAAAATTCCATGTTGTGGCATAGGAGATTAGGTCACGTAAATATGGGTCTCATTCAATCGTTAGCATCTAAGGAATTAGTTAGAAACTTACCTAAGCTTAAGTTTGATCAACACTTCTGTGATGCTTGCAAAATTGGAAAACAAGCTCACGCTAGTCACAAAGCTAAGAATATAGTCTCAACGACTAGATGCTTAGAACTCCTTCATATGGATCTCTTCGGTCCATCCGCCGTACGAAGTTACGGAGGAAACCGCTACACCTTAGTCATAGTAGATGACTACTCTAGGTATACTTGGACTAGATTCCTTAAGGACAAAACCGAAGCCTTCGATCAATTCGAAATATTTAGTAAGAAAATTCAAAACCAATTAGGATGTACAATAGTGTCAATAAGAACCGACCACGGTAGGGAATTTGATAATGAGGTGCAATTTGGAGAGTTTTGTAATGCTAATGGAATTACACATAACTTCTCAGCTCCACGCACTCCTCAATCAAATGGCGTGGTTGAAAGAAAAAATAGGACACTTCAAGAAATGAGTAGGACTATGTTGAATGAGCAATCGTTACGACAAAAGTTTTGGTATAACGTCGTAGATACTTCAATATACATTCTCAACCGAATCCTAATTAGAGTCATTCTAGGAAAAACACCTTATGAACTCTTGATAGGTAAGAAACCTACTCTTGATTACTTTATAGTGTTTAGAAGCGAGTGCTTCATTTTAAACACTAAATACTACCTTACAAAGTTTGACCCAAAGTCATACAAAGGTGTCTTTTTAGGTTACTCCCAAAATAGTAAAGCCTACATCATCCTTAATAAACATACTAGGAAAGTCGAAGAATCACTCAACGTGACATTCGATGAAACTCCTCCACCCTCTAAGACATCACCCTTGGTGGATGATGACTTAGATGAAGAAGAAGCAATTAAGGTTACCGAAAAGAAAAACCTAGAAAATGACATTGAGGATGAAACTTTAGAGATTGACGAAATAGTCAATATTAAGGAATCTAGGAACCATCCATTAGAAAATGTCATAGGAAACCTTAACCAAAGAACCCTTAGATCACAAGCCCAAAACCAAAGTAACTTCTTTTGTTTTATATCAACTATAGAACCTAAGAATGTGAATGAAGCCTTAACGGATGATAGTTGGATAGTCGCCATGCAAGAAGAATTAAATCAATTCATTGCTAACGACGTTTGGGAGTTAGTTCCACAACCTAGGAATATGACAATCATAGGAACTAAGTGGGTGTTTAGAAATAAGTTAGACGAGAACGGTATTGTTTCTCGAAATAAGGCTAGGTTAGTTGCTCAAGGCTATAATCAACAAGAGGGCATCGATTATGATGAAACTTATGCCCCAGTTGCTAGACTTGAGTCAATTAGGATACTATTAGCTTATGCTTGTGCTTTAAATTTTAAGCTATTCCAAATGGACGTAAAAAGTGTATTCCTGAACGGTTTTATCAATGAGGAGGTATACGTGGCACAACATCTAGGATTCATTGATTTCGAAAAACCAGATCATGTTTCTAAACTAAAGAGAGCTTTATATGGTTTTAAACAAGCACCCAAAGCTTGGTATGATAGATTAAAAGCTTTCCTGGTTAAACATGAGTACAAAATGGGAATGGTCGATAACATACTTTTTACTAAGAAGAAAAGTTCAAATCTCATCATCGTTCAAATATATGTCGATGACATTATATTTAGTTCGACTTGTCAAGACATGTGTGATGAATTTACCAAAATCATGCATGATGAGTGTTGGGAATTAAATGTCTACATACTTAGTACTGTCAACACAGAAGTTAGTATTGCCAATACAATTTTGTACTGCTCAAGCTTATTCAAGAAAAACGACTAAGTATGTTAGTACTGCTAGTTATAATAGTTAGTACTGCCAGTACATTGTTAGTACTGCCAGTATAGTTAGTACTGTTAATTATATAGTTAGTACTGCTTAAGTGATATGCATGAGTTATATTAAGAATAGATATGCATGATCACTTGACGCGTTTTGTAAGCCCATTAGGGTTTTCCTTAGTGTATAAAAGGAACCCTACAACATAGTTAGAAGATACACATATAAGTTTTCATAGTTAGTTATTCTGTAACCTAGGCAGAATATTTGCAATCAATATATATTCAAAGTTTTGTTTACATTGTTCTTCTTAATATTACAAGTTAGATTCCGCATAACTTGTAGTATTCATAATCATAGTTTCTCACATAGTTAGTTTGGATTTATCCAAGTTAACTAAGCTTTAACAAGCTAAGAAGATCTATTCATTGGGACTCACAACGAGTGTAGGTCCTTGGTATAGGATCTGACTAGCCTTTATAAGACGATAGCTAACTTGAATAAATCCAAATCAACTATATGAGAGACACTGACTATGAATATCAAGTGTTAATGCCGATATAAATTAAGACACACCCTTTGTGTATACCTTGTTATACCAAACGCACCCTGGAGGGTTTTCTACTAAACCAAACACGCCCTTATGGGTTTCTTTGTTACCCCAAACACTCTTGCTGTTAACTAAACGCGCCCTATGGCTGTTTACAGCCATCCAAACGCACCCTTGTGCGTGGTTTCATCAAACAAACGCACCCTCGCGGTGCTTAAACTAGATCCAAACACACCCTTGTGGTCATTTAACACCTAAACCGGACACACCCCTTAGTGGGTCTTTTATACCAACGCACCCTTGCGGGCTGCAGTCGAACCCAACGCACCCTTGGTGCGGTTTGACCCATAAACAAACACCTCTTGTAAAATTTACACAGCCAAACGCACCCTGTTTGGCTGTCCCGAAACAACAAACCAACCGCCCCTCGTGGGCTGCTGTTAAACCCGCAACCAAACCGCACCCTTTCTTGTGTTATAAACCAAACAGACCCGTTGTCGTGTAGACACCTAACCCGACACCCCTCTCGGCTAACCCACAACCCGACAACCCCTTTTTCCCTTGGCTGCCCCGGCTGTGAACGGCAGCTTTACCTAGCAAACAAACACCCCTCGGTGGCCGTTTTACACAGCCAAACGCACCCATGCTGGGCGATTTATAAAACTAAACGCACCCTTTTTGTGGTAAGAACAAAGCCAAGCGCACCATTGTGGTGGTGGCTCTGTCAAACCTACGCACCCTTTTGGGTGGCGAGACAGACCGACGCACCCCTTGAGGGTGGTTGGTTAAACTACCGAAACAAACAACCCCTCGGGGTTGAGCCGTGGTGGTTGTGATGATGATGGAGGTGGCGTAAATGATGATGATGCGATGGTGATGAGGATGACGATGGAGGTATGATGATGATGAAAGTGGTGGTGTTATGGCAGCGGCGGTCGAGTGGTGGTGGTGACGGCGCGTGACCGAGAGTGGTAGTGGGGATCGAGTAGATCCGTTGAGGAGAAACCTTTTTGGTCTCGGCCGGCAAACTCACCGGAAAACTTTTCCGGTGACCGGAGGTGGTGGCGGCGGTGGTGGTGGGGGGGTCCTTGCGGGGGGCTGGCCTGGATAATTGGGGGGGTGAAAAGGATGATATGTTTTAAGTTTGTGTGTGTTTGTAGAGATGGGAAAATGATAAATTATGTATAAGATTTTATATATATATATAAAACTAAAGTGACAAGTTGAAATAGTCAGGGTTAAATGTGTAACTTTTTAATAAGTTTTTATAATCTATCGGTTTTTATTTTTTTGTTTTTTTTTTTTTTTTTTTTTTTTTTTTTTTTTTTTTTTTTTTTTTTTTTTTTTTTTTTTTCTTTTTTATTTTTTTTTCTTTTTTTTTTTATTTTTTTTTTTTTTATCTTTTAATTTTTTTTTTTTCTTTTTTTTTTTTTTTTTTAGGGACTCGTTTGAATGACTTAACGGACGATTCAAATCTCGAAACTTTCGCCATTGTTTTCGAAATCATTTTTCTGATAAAAATGAGTATTCACTCGACTAATTTTTGTAAACGTTTAATGAAATTTATTTAAAAGTTTAGTATTCATTTATATATTTTTCGATAATCTTTATCATAAATGAATATTTTAACTTTAATAATTGCGTTTTTTAACATAACGTTTCGATTAACAAGATAATAATTTATTAAATATTTTTATTTAATAACTTATGATAATTAAATACAAATTTAATTATTTTGGGTCAGTACGCGTTGTGTTCAATATTTTTGCGAGGGCATTTCAGTCATCTTCTGACTGTTTCCAGGTCTCGGTCAAAACTGAAAAGTTGTCAGGAATGTCGTTTTAATAAATTGCTTTCAGAGTCCGAGTGTGAAAACGTGCGTTTAGGTGGTCGTTTTATAGTCAAGCCAGACACTAAAGTAAACGATTGAAATAGTCATTAATTTCTCGAATATTCTCGGATGTTACAGGACCTACCCTAAAGAAAATCCTTGTCCCGAGATTTAAATTTGTGTTATCCGATTGTGTGACTAGGAACAAGACTTAAGATTTGCTAAGCCATTTGAAAATGACGCTGATAACTTTATTCAGCAATATCTGATGTTTCGACATTTCTTAATATCCATAAATTTTGGCTAGGTTGACCAGGATATCCAATCCATTAGAGTAGGTATCTTAGAGAAATATCATTTCAAGGTTCAATTGTTTGTTTTTGTATTAATTGCTTTAGGAAGCAACTTCTTATTAGAGAAACAATCAAAGGAGAAAGTGTAGTTGCGTGAGTATGTTTGTATAAGTCTCTAAATGTCCGAGGACGGAGTCTCGTTTCCACTATCTGTAATGTTCGATGACTCACATCAACGTGACTTATAGATGTAAGTACCCAACTTACTAGGCATTTCCAGTTTGTATCGAGTTCTATGTCTTCGTACTAGTGGCCCGAAATGATTAGTCTAACTATCTGTTTCGTCGATAGGTGTTTATCTCGTTTGGGAGTTGCATTACCTATTGGATAAAGTTGTATCAGTCGGGCCGCTCCTGGACCCAAAAGTAGATGGACCATAGTAATACTATAAACTAATGGTGACGGGAATATTGCACTCAGTAATATTAGATTCCGGACAGTTCGTGATTGCAAGGAATTGCATTGGAAAAAGTAATACCTTAAGAATGTAGATAAGTAGCGTCAAAGGGAGGCCTTATGATTTTGTGGAGTAGTAAACACGATTGTGTATCTCTAGACCCTTTTAACGGATTTCTGATGATTATCGATTTCAGGTTCTTACGCGTGCATATTGGATACCATTAGCCCATCATTTATAATTTTCCTTATTTAAATAAGAAGCGTCCAATTTATGTAAGTATGAAAAGATAAACTTATGGTTCGGTGATTTACAATTATTAATTAAATGAAAGAGCATCTAAACTTTTAAATTATAACAGTTTATAATTCATACTAATTAAATTAATTTCTGTTGCACAAACGCGTACACACAAAGTTTTCAAGGTGGTTGATATGATGATGCATGTGTTCTACTGAGTATGGAACGAGTATTTAAAACTCGTCTTCGGAGACGGGGAGTAAAACAATCGGGGAAAATCGACATAGAGTTTAAGACAGTTAATGAGTACTCGATTTAAAGTAAACAAGATAGGGGTCATTATGAACGAATCAGCATAGCGATTTTATTTCAATCTTCCTATTACAAAGGTTCGCCCATACTAGGACTTGTAATACTTAAATTCATAACATAATCCCATGTAAAAAAGGAATGTGACGGGCTTTGTTAAACATGCCAATTTTTCATATAATCTCCTATACAGGTCTCGCCTACAAGACTTGTTGTTTTTTTTTAAACCTTTAGATTATAATAATCCCATGTAAACAGAAACTGTGAGGGTTTGTTAAACTTTGCAATGTATCATATCAATCCTCATATTGCAAGTCCAGCCCATACAAGATTGTATATTAGATTCATACATTAATTCCATGTACAATATTTGACGGATCTTGTGTTATAACATATAGTATAAAGCTATGAAAGAAATTTAATATCCTTAGTGACCATTGTTTAACTAACAAATGTCTGAGATCGTAATGAGACCATTTTGCAACTCACATGTCGTAAGAAATTGCTTTGGTTTTTATATAAAGAATACTCTTATTATAAATAATGTGCGATATACGCAAAAAAAAATGTAAGCATATTTTGATTTTAAATATGTATGTCAACGTAAGAAACTTATGCAGCACGTATTGTAAGCACATAAGCAAGTAACGTGTATGCCACTTTGAAATTGTTTGATGTGTTACAAATGTTTTGAAAAAGGGTTCTGAGTCTCAGGGTAAAATATGGCACCTAGTTCTCTATAACCTTGCTCTGGATACCTAATCTGTAACACCCCATTAAATGTGTAGCTGCGGAAATATGTCAGGGGGCGTTACTTCATAATACAATAGCACAAGATACAAGAGAACGACCTAATGTGTTCGTTTGTAAAACAATCTCGTTGATTTTCTGAAATCAAAATAATAGTTGTCCCATAATTGCATCACCATGAAAAACTTGAAGTAATGACTACAATGCTCATCATATAATCCCAAGATTAAATTCACCTGAGAAAAACATGCTTAAAAGTGTCAACATTAAAGTTGGTGAGTTCATAGATTAGTTTAAATATGAATGTAAGTTTCAACAAATATATTTATCCACTGTGTCATCACAGTACCATGTAAAATGTTTATAAAATATGCACGACCCATTTTATGTTACAAATGTACAATCTCATCCCAATGATTTTTTATAGATAATGCATGACAAATTTAACATCAAAAAATGTTCCGAGTATGTATGTGTCGGGGGGACTTGTAGTCCCTATCATGTTCCGACATGTTATAACGTTCGTTACCGGCGATAGCTAGTCACCCGAACGAGGATTGTCAATCCCGAATAGATCTATTTCATACATCGCGCAGACAACATGCTATAACTGTTCGTTTGCCAAGTGATAGCTAATCACTCGAACGGGGAATTTCGATCCCAAATAGATCTATTTCTTAAACATTCTGCGTCACCTCCTGTGATTTACAGTTCATACACTGTGACGTAGACTTGTTGTATGTACCCGATTCGGGCAGTGATACAAATAATGTGTTCCCATCATGGGTGTTCATCTGCACACACAGGGCATGTATTGATTGTTGCCTGCAGGGCCAATCATATTAATCCGAAAATCATTTCAAATGTAAAGTATGCATTTGTGACCAAAGATAAGTTAAATAATGTATTAATAGGAACTAGCAATTAGTATGTTAAACCAATTTGAATCACTCATGTAAATGTGTTTGTAATGAATTGCAAAATCAAGTATGTGAACCAAGTATGTAGAAATTAGTATGTAAAAGATATTGTGAACAAATATGTAAACATGTTATATTGAGCATTGTATTCTCCCCGAGATTTGTAAATGGCCAATGTTAAAACAAGTGAAAATGGGCTATAAACTCACCTCGATGATGAAGAACGATTGGCGGGAAATGTACACACTGAGTACAAGACGAAACGGGAACTGAAACGGCTCGACCAAGAAGTTGCGATTTATCTTAAGGCTAAGTCTCCTATGCCTTGGGTAATGCGTTTGGGTTTCCGATGAATTGTTGTGTCAACGCGACACGTTGATAAAGATTTAGATTTAAAGTTGTATTAGTTTTGGTGGGTTGGTTAAATAAATAAATCAAAAAGTAAACGCAAAGTGTGTAATATATTCCGTATATACTACATATGAAAAATAAACAACAATATAATTCGTATGATGAATTATATAATAAGACCAACAATCAAAAGAATAATTTGAAATATATAAGACTTTGCAAATTTTGTTTAAGAAACGTGAGTAAATTATTAAACGAAATGATTCGACCCATTTTAGAAAAATTACCACTTAAATAAATGAAAGTTCTTAGCATAAAAGTAAACGTACGTTTTAAAGTTATAAATCATGCGCATTATGTTTTTAAAGCTTTCATAAAGGTTATGATGTAAATTTCCAGTTGACAATTATAAAATATAAAATAATATTTTATAATCTGGTATATTGTTTCCTTGACGGTTTGCTAAAATAGTTGACCCATTTGAAAAGTATAGTTTCCGTTTGTTTGTCCGGTTGTTGAAATATTACAAACTAACAATCTTTGAAATTTATATAACTTAACCTTTTTCAATCTATTTGTGTTGCAAACCCAAACACACCCCTTTTGGTTATTATAATCGAAAAATGAAAATAATAAATTTAGTATTTATTTAACCATTCCACCATTTAGATCCGGTTTTTAATATTTGTAAAGTCTTATGATTTATTCGATTTATATAAATTAAGACACACCCTTTGTGTATACCTTGTTATACCAAACGCACCCTGGAGGGTTTTCTACTAAACCAAACACGCCCTTATGGGTTTCTTTGTTACCCCAAACACTCTTGCTGTTAACTAAACGCGCCCTATGGCTGTTTACAGCCATCCAAACGCACCCTTGTGCGTGGTTTCATCAAACAAACGCACCCTCGCGGTGCTTAAACTAGATCCAAACACACCCTTGTGGTCATTTAACACCTAAACCGGACACACCCCTTAGTGGGTCTTTTATACCAACGCACCCTTGCGGGCTGCAGTCGAACCCAACGCACCCTTGGTGCGGTTTGACCCATAAACAAACACCTCTTGTAAAATTTACACAGCCAAACGCACCCTGTTTGGCTGTCCCGAAACAACAAACCAACCGCCCTCGTGGAATGCGTTAAACCGCAACCAACCCGCAACAAACCGGCACCCTTTCTTGTGTTATAAACCAAACGACCCGTTGTCGTGTAGACACCTAAACGACACCTCTCGGATAACTCACAACCCCGACAACACCTTTTTCCCCTTGGCTGCCCCCCCCCCCCGAGATGTGAACGGCAGCCTTTTATAGCAAATCAATACCACCACTCGGTGGCTGTTTTTTACACTGCCAAAAGGCACTTGCTGGGCGGTTTTTTAAAACATTAACGCACCCTTTTTTGTGGTAAGTACAAAGCCTTGCGCACCATTGTGTGGTGGCTCTGTAAACCTAGCACCCTTTGGATGGCGAGTCAGACCGACGCACCCTTGAGGATGGTTTGGTTGTTAAACTACCGAAAACAAACAACCCCTCCCCTTCACCTACTCGTGGGTTGAGCGTGGTGTTGTGATGATGTTGGAGGTGCGTTAAATGATGATGATGCGATGTGATGAGGATGACGATGGTGGTATGTGATGATGTAAGTGGTGGTCTTATGCAGCGGCGGTCGAGTGGTGGTGGTGACGGCGCGTGACCGAGAGTGGTAGTGGGGATCGAGTAGATCCGTTGAGGAGAAACCTTTTTGGTCTCGGCCGGCAAACTCACCGGAAAACTTTTCCGGTGACCGGAGGTGGTGGCGGCGGTGGTGGTTCCGGTGGCCGGATAATTGAGGGAGGGAGAAAGAGTGATATGTTATAAGTTTGTGTGTGTGTGTAAGAGATGGAAATGAAAAATATGTATAAGATTATATATATATATCTTTAACTAAGTGAACAAGTTGAAATAGTCCAGGGTTAAAAGTGTAACTTTTTAATAAAGTTTTTATAACTATCGGTTCGGGACTCGTTTGAATGACTTATCGGACGATTCAAATCTCGAAACTTTCGCCATTGTTTTCCGAATCATTTTTCTGATAAAAATGAGTATTCACTCGACTAATTTTTGTAAACGTTTTATAGAATTTATTTAAAACGTTTATTATTCATTTATATATTTTTCGATTTAAAATTTATCGTAAATGAATTTTTAACTTTAATAATTGCGTTTTTAACATACGTTTTCGATTAACAAGATAATTAATTTATTAAATATTTTTATTTAATAACTTATGATAATTAAATACAAATTTAATTATTTTGGGTCAGTACGCGTTGTGTTCAAAATTTTTGCGAGGGCATTTCAGTCACCTTCTGACTGTTTCCAGGTCTCGGTCAAAACTGAAAAGTTGTCAGGAATGTCGTTTCACATCAAATTGCTTCAGAGTCCGAGTTGTGAAAACGTGCTTTAGGTGGTCGTTCTTATAAGTCAAGCCAGACACTAAAAGTCAACGATTGAAATAGTCATTCAAAAATTCAAAAATTCTCGGATGTTACAATGAAGATAATGAAGTTGAGTTAAAGAAGCTTTTAATGATTAAAAATGATGAAGATATAGCAATTGATGCTATACCACTTGCTACCAAATTACCAGTGATTATTGATTATAAGCTTCATAAAGAGGGGATGATGATACATTATCAGCTGATAAGAGCAGATGGAAGTTCCAAGAGATACTCTTCAATGATAAGGATGCTGCAAGATATAGATAGAGAAGACTTAGAAGTTCTTTGGAGGATAGTGAAGGCAAAGTATGGTGATACAAGGCATGAAAATGAATTTAAAAGAGTGTTGTATGAAGATTTGAAAGTTATGTTTGAACCAAACATAAAAAGTGGTATATGGAGAATGTTGGAAGGATACAGAGTGACTATTTGGAAATTGATTGATTCATCTGGAGTTCACTTTGTAAGGTTTGATAATCTTCACATTTTTATGTTGGTTGAAAGGAGATACCCCTTCACACCAATTACCATCACCAATATGCTTAACAAGAAACTTCAAACTGATCATCAAAATGAGATGTGTTATCAACTGCTGAAGCTTATGGTTAAGCAGCGAAAAGGAAAATGAAAGGTTTGAATGCATCTTCCTAAAGTGTGATGAAGACTTTTAAATAAGAAACTTGAAGATTCAGAAGATGAACATCAAGTTTGGGGGAGGATTGTTGGGTCTTAAAAAGTTACTGCTGCTCAGGTACTTAATGGAAATTATGCTAAGTGGTTAGTACTGGTAGTATAATGTTACCATTGCTAGTTACTACTGTTAGTATAATTTAGTACTGATAGCATAAAGTTACTGCTGTTAGTTGAAGTTAAGACTGCTCAGTGTTGAAGACTAAAATATAAGCTAAGTAGTTAGTGCTGTTAGTAGTAAAAGTTAAGACTGCTAGTACAGGTTACTACTGTTAGTGTATATTAGTACTGCTAGTACTAATATTACTACTGCTTATGTTTATTAGTGCTGCTGGTGGAAAGATTACGACTGTTTGAAGACTTTCTACTGTCAAGAGGATAAAGACGAATTAAAGAGATAAAGATTGTTTGGAGAACAAGAATGCGTGTGAAGATAAGTGTTGAGATATTTATGTACAAGATATACATGTATTTATTTAGAAGATTACGTTTATGTTTAGAAAAGATTGAGATATCTTAGGAATATATTGTAAGCCGACTAGGACTCCTTAGTCTATAAAAGGAGGCTCTAGGGCATTAGTTGAGATATCACAAAACACGCAGTCATATCATTATCAGTTTTCATAGTTGTCAAAGTCGATTGAGAAAAGCTTCAAGGGTTTGTAAACCCAGTACTAAGTTAAGAGTACTCGTTTATTAATCTATAATTTGGTTTTTTTTTTTTAGTTGTAGTTATATCTTTATTGTTCAAGATTACTGTTTCATTGATAATACTTCTAGAGTATTAAGGTGTAGATTTCGCATACACTTTAATATACATACAAAGTTTCTACAACAAGTTATTTTGGATTTATCCAAGGGTATTTGAACCTAGACAACCTATAGGAATAGATCATAGGGTTGGGATCAAAACAACTGCAAGCGCATAATGCTTTTTCTTCAGCATTTTGGTCAAATCTGATTATATATCATCTATCATCTCATTATCATGTGATGCAGGTTGTTAGAAATATAAGAAAGTATCACTTATTCTAATATAAGTGTCATAGCTCTTTTTGTTTATTTTTTTTATAGTAATTAGTAATATTATGTTAGTAAGCTAACCGGGCCAAAGATACATAGTAAGCCCATAACACAAGCCCATGGTCAGTTATGCTAAGCATATATAAACCCTCTCCACACATGGAGAAGGTGTTGGTTGTTTATTTCACACATTACACTAATCTAATATTATCCTTTTTTTTCTTTCTCTCTCTAAGTGTTCATCCAACCATCTCTTTCCCTCTCTAAAACCTAAAGTGAATCCTTCCATTTATGTGTTAAGATATTCTACAATTAGTATCAGAGCCATGGGGTGTTTGTGACGGTGTTGTGTGCGTTCTTCATACTCGTTCTAGGCGTGCGTTTGGTTCGAATCTTTCAAAAGGTTTTCACCTTTTGAGGGTTTAAAAACCATAAAGTTCTTAACTTTCTTTCTTAGTTATCTTAGTATAGACTAGAAGTACAAAAAAATCTTTCAAAAACCATAAAAATTATCATCTTTTTGAGTCTTTTTGGTTAAAAAGAGGGTTTTGTACCAAGAATCTTGATTTCAAATTTTTCGTGTCAAAAACGTTAAAGTTTGTGTTTTTAAGGTTCTAATAGTCTTAGATAGGTAAGAAGTACAAGAAAAATCGGGTAAAAACATCAAAAAGTGAGTCTTTTTATGATTTTTGATTTTTGAACACTGTTGGGCGAATTATACACATAGGCGAATTATACGTTTTTTCTTCAGCGATTTTAACATTCGCTATAGGACGAATTTTACGTATCTTTGGTCCAGGCAATTTATACGAAGTTCTTCCAGTGCCGATTTATCGTTTTTCTTATAGGCGAATTATACGTATTATTTGGTCAGGCGATTTATACGTGTATCTTTCAACAGTGAGATTTATACGTGTAGTTTTCAACGGGCGAATTATACGTGTCGTTTTCTAATAGCGAATTATACGGTTTCTTTACAAGGGGATTTATATGTTTATGTAAGGCGATTATATCGTTTCTTTACAAGGGCGTTTATACGTATTTTTTTGTGAAGGAGATTTATACATTGTTTACAAGGGCGATTTATACGTTGTTTCAAGGGATAACTATACACGTTCATTAAGGTGAATTTATACGGTTTTTTTTGATTGTGAAAATCCTGTGAAAAACTTGATTTCCGGTTTTAATTCAAGAATTGTAACAATTCCCGTGTATTCAGAAGACTCAATTCATTAATCAAACCTCACTTTAACACAACAACTCCAATCACTGTACGTTAATTTTTATCTGTATCAATTTGAAAATGGATTCAATTATTTCACTTGGACAAAAGAATACTCTTGCTGAGTACATGATACTCTCCGGTGCTAACAATCGTCCACCTATGTTGGACAAAGACCTGTATAATTCTTGGAAAAGTAGATTGGAATTATACATGCAAAATAGAGAGCACGGAAGAATGATACTTGATTCATTTGAAAATGGTCCTCTCATTTGGCCTACGGTTGAAGAGAATGGAGTGATCAGAACAAAGAACAAATATGCTAAATTATCTATGTGGAAGATCAAGCTGATTGTGATATGAATGTACAATATCATTCTTTCAAAGTCTTACCTGCTGATAATCATATCACTAGTGAATCCCTCACAGGAGTTACTAAAGATTTATGGGAGAGAGATCAATTTACAAATGCAGGTACTCTTTGACAACGCAGGAAAGAGAGTGTAAGTTGTATGATGCAAATTGATAGTTTACTCACACAAGGGTGGAATCCTTCACATGTATTACTTGAGATTTACATCAGCTGGTTTACGATATGAACATCTCACAAAATGAAATGGAGCAATTTCAAGTTAATACTAAGTTCTTAGCGGTCTTCCACCTAAATGGAGTAAAGTTTTGATGATGTCAAGCTTGATAAATTTGCATACCTAAACTTTGATCACTTCATGCATAATCGTGTACAAACACGAAATCCATGCAAATGAAGTTCGTATTATGTGTGACGCAATCAAGTCCACTTGCATTGTGCATAATCAGTAGAGGACTCAACCTCACTTCAACACTTATCTCAGTTTCTTACAACTATCCTCAACTTCAACAAAAGTTTTCACATCACAACATGAATCATTTCAACCACTGAAACTTTATATCTCCTTTCCATCACAATCAATTCAATCATCATCCATCCACCTCATAAAACATACATATCCAGTCTAATATGACTCATCAAACCTGCTCTCATATTCCAATAAGTAATTCCACAAGTTGTTATCAATCACCTCAGCGCCCTACACAACTTATGACTAAGTCACCATATGTAGACTCAGGTTCTTGCGGTTCTTGTGTTTTCATCCTGGAGATGATCCAATTGTTGTCTTATAATAGCGATACGATCTGGCGAGCGTTTTTTAACGTTGTAGCTTCTTCAAGTTCACTCACGCGCCTACCCATCTCGCAATCAATCAGGACTTCCTCTAATACAAGAAATAAGTCACCTATTCACAACGATGCAGGGTTACAGAGTTCAATAAGTTCTGGGGAGACAGGGCAAAAATTATTCTAGGTACTAAATATAAGGGCTAATGGTACTCGCTCGCGTCAAGGGAAATATCATCAAGTTGGACATGCAAGAGTGTGTTAATGCTACAACTGCCAAAGGTGAAATGACATATCGGTAGGTAAGTGCACTCACCTAAGCGGACCAAGGGAATGCAGCGTGGTATACGAAGAAAAGCTAATGTTAGCAGAAGCTCAGGAAGCATGGACAAATATTGGTGAAATGTGAGCAACTCGTATTTTCTTGCAAGATTAGAATTCCAGCAGGTCAAGCTCAGATAATCATTCCTCACAATGCTACTTTCTAGACTGAGGATCTCGATACTTATGATTCTGACTGTGATGATCTCTCCAATGCATAAGCGGTTCTTATGGCCAACATTTCCAATTATGGTTCTGACGTTATCTCAGAGGTACCTAATTCTGAAACCTATCTGAATGATATGGATAATTAAAGTGTGCATGTATTGCATGATTTTGAACAATCACCAGTTAAGGATTTTATAGATAATGAGACATCTAGTGATAGCAATATCATTCCATATTCTCAATATTTGCAAGAAACACAACAGGCAACTGTTCAAGATACTAATTTGTAGGCACAATAAGATTCAATGATTTTATCTGTGATTAACCAAATGTCCGAACAAATGATTAATCATGTAAATAATTGGGAAAAGGCTAATAAGGAATAGAATAATGAAACAATAACCGGCTGACCCCCCACACCCCCACCCAGCCCCCCCTTGAATTGAGTTATAAGGAAAGAGTCAAAAATTTTGAACAACGTCTTAATATTGATTTAAGCAGTCGTGAAAAAATTATTGATTCTCAAATGGATGATATGATTATAGAGAAACTTGCACTCAAAGAACAAGTTGACTCACTTGAGCAAAATCTTTCTAAACAAATCAAAGAAAAGGAAAATGTATTGCAATCTTTTGGCAGTTTTCCAAAAAGTAATCAAAGAAAAAGAGAATAAATATATGGAAAATGAAATTGATTTAGAAAAAAAGATTAAGGAACTTGATAATATTATTTGTAAAGTGGGTTAATCTGCTCAAACAGTGCACATGTTAACTAAGCCACAAGCGTTTTATGATAACACACATAAACAAGCTCTAGGTTATCAAAATCCGTTTTATCTTAAGAAAGCTCAGGGATAAAAACAATCTTGTATGATGGTGTTGTTATGTCTAATACACATGTTGTTATGCCGTGATTGATGATGAAGAAACATTAACTTTGGAAGAAGAGAGTCGATAAAAAATGTATGAAAAAAAGCAAGGATCCTGTAGTGTTGCAATCAGAAAATATTTCTCTTAAACCCTAATCGAATTCTGAAAAAATTAAATAGACTAACTGATGATTTTGGAAACGTTTTCTCCACACACAGAATTATCGGCTGAACAAAGCCTTTTTGTGGTGTTTTTTGGATTTCATATACTCAATCTAACCATTGAACCTTCCTTACACACCCACGCCCCCCCCCCCCCCTCCCAATGTCATAGTGGATGTTCCAATGAAATACCTAAGGTGAGTTTGGTGAATGCAAGCCTTAAAAAGCTTAAATTCCACCTCGCCTAGTTTGACTCTGTGGTGAAGAAGAGGGACAACACCTATGTTATTGAAAAAGGTGAATGGGGGTTGAGCATACAAAAAGTGTTTTTATAACAATGAAATTTGTCCTTTTCTAAATCTTTTAAAGACATCTTAAATGTGTTTAAGTTTGATCATTTCTAAATGAAATAACGGAAAGTACAAATAGTTTTTGACAATGGAAGTGGTTGTTCAACAGTCTTCAGTCGATATAAAAATGTTTGAAATTGCTAAGGAAAGAAATTCTTTTGGAAAATGATCGACTCTTACAAAAAATCATGTCTCAAGATGTACTGTTAAATGTGATGAATTCTATGTCTTTGAATAATGATTCTGTGAATATGGAAATGCAAAAGTGTGAATCGTGTTAAAAGTGTTCGAATCTTGATGCTGAGATTTTCAAATCAAAACAAGCATATAATAATTTTTTGAAAAATTACTCACAACTTGAAAAACATTGTATTTCTCTCGAAGTATCAATGCAATTAAAACAAGAAATTTTTCAAAACGATGAATCTTGTGTTACTAAAAATGTTGTTGAAATTCCAGAATATTTTGAAATAAATGATTTGAAAGCTCGGCTACAAGATAAAGACAAGACCATTTGTGAGTTGAAGGATACTATTAAATCTTTGAGAGAGAATACCAAGGAACAGAACGTTAATCATGATAAATGTGAACTTGAGCCCATAAATAAGGAACTGGAAAATAGTGTGGCAAAATTTCTTTCTGAGAACGAACGTCTTTGTAATAAAATTAATCATGTGAAACAGGTTTTTAGAGATCAGTTTGACTCGATCAAACAGACACGTGTTCGTCATAAAGAACAAATTGACTCTTTAATTATCAAACTGAACTTAAAATCGGTAGAAAATGAGGATTTAAAAGCTCAAATTCAAGACAAGGTTTTTGTAATAACATTATTGAAAAATTATTTACAAAAATTAAAAGGGAAATAAATTGTTGAACATGTTGTACACACACCTTCTGCCACCACTGTTGCTCCAGGCATGTTCAAGCTTGATTTAGTACCGTTGCCTCCTAGGTTATTGCAAAATAGAGATGCTCACATAGACTATCTTAGACACACTCAAGAACAAGCTAATACTCTTCGGGAAATAGTCGAACAAGCTAAAGCAAAACAACCTTTAGATAGTGAGTTAGACTTTGCCTGTAAGTATGCCACAAGAATTCAGGAGTTGCTTGCATATGTTCAAGATACGTGCCCTAATGCGATAACACCTAGTACTAAGAAGGTTACTGTCTCACCCATGAACAATGTCAAGAAAGTTATGTTTGCTGAACCTCTTACTTCCTCAAGCAACATTAAATAGGTAGAGTCTTTTAATACATTAGATTCTAACACACATGTGTTGTCTTCTATAGGAGTGAAGTGTTCTACTAGTAATTGCGGATCAAAGCCTCCAGGCAATAAAAGGAATGACAGGATCCCGCAGAAACCAAGTAGGAACAAGAAGAATAAAGTAGAAGCCTAACCTAAGAAAGTTAATAAAATGAATCGTGTTGTTAAACCTGTTTATGATGTTGATGTTATGCATTCACTGTCAAATGCGAATTCTGAAATTCCATGTGCTACTTGTAATAAATCTATGTTTGATGGTGTTCATGATAAATGTCTTCTTGATCTTGTGCAAAATAGGAATAACCGTACTAAATCTATTAAAAAACATAAAGAACAAAATATTTAGAAATCTACGGGTCATGTATTCACTGAAGTAAGATTTAAGTGGAAACCAACAGGCAGAACCTTCACTATAGTTGGTAACTCGTGCCTTTTAACTAGGATCACCTCAACTAACGTAGTGTCTTCTAAGCAAACCACTTCCCACTCAGCTAAAATACAAAAACCAGAGATTAAAATCAATAGCAGGAAACCCAAAAATATTAAAAACATAGGTTCGAGTAAAATAGCTAAGATTGTAGAATCTAAGAATACTAACCACTCGGAACCCAATCAAACTTGAGGATCCAATGCAACAGATATTCCATCGTCTTCTTCTCTTGTCATGACATGTTGTCCACATTATATTCTGGTATCTGGACTCCGGATGTTAAAAACACATGACAGGGAATCGCTCTCAACTCATGAACTTTGTCAGTAAATCTCTGGGTACTGTTAGATTCGGGAACGACCAGATTGCAAGAATTATAGGGTATGGTGACTATCAGCTAGGAAACGTTGTTATCTCAAGGGTATACTACGTTGAGGGGCTTGTACATAATTTGTTTTTGTTGGCCAATTTTGTGATGCGGATCTTGAAGTTGCATTTCGGAAAAATGCTTGCTTTATTCGCAATTTAGAAGTTGTTGATCTACTTTCAGTGTCCCAAGACACAAATTTGTACACAATTTCCCTTGATGATATGCTTAAATCATCTCTGGTCTGTCTTCTATCCAAAGCGTCAAAGATTAAGAGCTGGTTATGGCACCGTCGATTATCTCATCTCAACTTAGGTACTTTGAACAAGCTAGCTAAAGACGGTCTTGCATGAGGAATTCCTAGACTTAAATTTCTGAAAGATTATTTGTGTTCAGCATGTGCATTAGGGAAAAGCAAAAAACCTTCTTATTAACCTAAAGCCGAAGACACTAACCAATAGAAACTATATCTTTTGCATATGGATTTGTGTGGTCCGATGCGTGTGGCTAGTATTAACGGGAAAAGGTATATCTCAGTGATAGTCGACGATTACTCAAGATTTACCCGGGTCAGATTTTTAAAGACAAAAGATGAAGCTCCTGCAGCCATCATCAAATGTATTAAAAACATACAAGTTTGTTTGAGTGCCACTGTCCGGAATGTTCGAACAAATAATGGAACCGAATTTGTCAATCAGACACTTCGTTAATTTTATGAAAATGTTGGCATCTCGCATCAAACTTCTGTAGCCCGCACTCCTCAGCAGAACGGTGTTGTCGAAAGGCGAAATTGGACTCCTTGTAGAAGCCGCTCGAACTATGCTGATATTTTCTAAAGCTCTATTATTTCTCTGGGCCGAAGCTATCAATACTGCTTGTTACACCCAAAACCGTTCTTTGATACGCCTCTGATACAACAAAACTCCATACGAGCTTATGCAAGACAAGAAATCAGACTTATCATTCTTTCATGTCTTTGGTTCACTTTGCTATCCTACCAATGACCATGAGGATCTGTGTAAATTTGATGCAAAAGCAGACATTGGGATTTCCGTTGGTTACGCGCCTGCAAAGAAAGCGTTCAGAATCTACAACAGAAGGACCCGAATAATTACTGAAACAATTCATGTAACATTCAATGAGCTAACAGCTATGGATTTTGAACAATTCAGTTCAGGACCTGGGCTTCATGGAATGACTCCTGCTACATCCAGTACAGGACTCGGTTCAAACCTTATTTTTTAACAACCTTGCTTGCCACCAATAAGAGATGATTGGGATCAGTTGTTTCAACCAATGTTCGATGAATACTTTAACCCTTCACCAATTGTTGTTTCTCTAGTTCAAGAAGCTGATGCTCCAAG
>BQNB010047509.1:0-43077 GCA_026074375.1 Tanacetum coccineum | reverse complement strand
GATCATGAAACATAGGTGTCTATCGAGATGTACGAATGGAAGTGGAGAATGTCTCGAATAATGGCCCTAATCTGCATAGGAACTAGTAGACTTGATCTGATGGGTCAACATTGTGACCGACTATCGCAAGTTAGTCGCAATAACCTTTGAATTTTCTGCCATATTCAACTACCTATTGAGACCCTTTAGTAAGTTTCCTACAGAGGTTTTTATGTTTTGAATGCGTTCGACGGAAGAATTGATATACGTGGATTCAAGAGTTAACCATATTTGTCGACCAGTGGTTAACCCAATGATTTCTACAATCGCTTCTTCGGATAAAGAGGCATGTAATATGATGATGGCTTGTTGATCGGATTTTCCTTCAATAATAATTGTCGGTGCCGGAACCGGGCACCGTCAATATGTTGAAGAAGATTTTGATAGGAGAATAACGGGAGCATTTGATTCTTCCATAGAAGATAATTTGAAGATGATAGTTTGATGGTGATCATGTGTAATAGGGTGTTCATTGGTAGTGAGACTTCTTGTGTTGATGAAGATCCGGCCATGGTGGATTGGAAAGAAGACAAAAGGTTAGGGAGAAAGTGAGGGATTTTGGGAAGAGAAAGAGAGCGTGGGACACATGAGAGGATTCACTTGTCTAATACCATGTATTAAGTTACAATTGATCTCCCCACAAGAAGGGGGACTACTACATTTATAGAACATTAAGATAACAATATTGATACATCAAGAATATGGAATTTACAAATAAATATACACCATAAGGTATTATTATACTACTTTAGACTAACAGTTATGACATAATTGATGTATCACGATAAGGAATGCTTGGGATTGCTTTTATTATATACTCGTAACTTATTAAAACTTAGCATTGCTTTTTAGTACACAATGCCCCAACTTTTTTTATAACTTAAATATTCACTCACATATACTCACATAACTTATTTAAAAATATTCACTCGCATATACTTACATTCACTTACATGTACTCACACCTCTCATATATCTTTATCTTTATCTCTCTCCCACGCATATACCTACTTTATTTCTTCTCTCTATGAGACATAGAAACCATCGATTGTTATTTTTGATCTATTTTCAGCAGGTTTGTGTTTGTTGTCGTCGATTGAATGTCGTAGTTTTGTGATGGGGTTGTTACGATTGTTGGGTTTCGTTGTTCCATGGCATTTTTTATTTATGTGATTAGTTATTTTTCTTATTTTGATTAAACTTTGTGTTGTTTTAATTAGGGTTACTTTGTTTGATTGTGTTAATTGGGGTTGCTGGGGTTAGGGTTTGTGAAGAGCGGTAGTGGGATTGTTCCTTTTCATAAGTTATGTGATGTAAACACATGTTCTTTCGTTGCCATTGTCTATGTTGTGCGACGTTAGTGATGGGTGTGCTTATGAAGTCATAACGCGGCTTCATAAGCAATAAGGCTTATTATAAACACATTTCTTGATATCTTTTGTAGTCTGTGTTGGCAAATTTCTAGCTTTCCATCGATTGGGGTCGTGTATTTGGTTTGCGGGTTTGTTCCTTTTGATAAGTTATGTGATGTGAAGACCTGTCTTTTCGTTGTCGCTATCCATGTTATGCGACGTTAGCGATGGGTGTTTTGTTTGCGGATTTGTTTCTTTTGATGAGTTATATGATGTAAAGACCCGTCCTTTAGTTGTAGCTATCCATGTTATGCAACGTTAGCGATAGGTGTGCTTATGAAGCCATAACGCGTGTTCAAAGGCAGAAAGGCTATGTGATATGTGAATGAATATTTTGAAGGGAAAAATGTTGCCTTTTGTGGTATAAACACCCATCTTTTTTGCCGCTATCCATGGTGTGTGACGTTAGTGATGCGTGCGTTTATGAAGCCATGACATACCTGATATAAAAAAGGTACTTGGTTGTGTTTTTTGATGCCACTGGGCCTTTCGTTGTTGATATTCATGTTGTGCGACGTTATGTGAAAGGCATGAGATATGTGAGTATTTGGGAATCGTATGCTGAAGAGCAACGCTAGGTTTTAATGGTTCCATAAGGCTGAAATGATCCGCAACTTGGCGTGGCGGCCTATTTCGGTCACAACCATAGCAGGTGCATCGTCTTTATTCGTTGCTAGGGCTGTTTGAACTTTACAGACGTGGATGATATATTGTGTGCCAATGATATGTGTGTACTTAACTCTCTCGCTACATAATGACATTTGATGTCCCACCAATGGCGTGCTACCTCGATTGGGAAATGATGAATATGAGTGGCTTTAATAGAACGTGCGAAAGCGTGTAACTTGGCTAGGCGACCTATTAGGTATGCAACCATGATAGGCTAAGGTTTCGTCAATACCTGAAACTCTTATCTAAGCCAATTGATTTTACAATATGCAACGCTGATTTTGAACTTTGGATGTGAGAGTTGACTGCTTTATAATGTGTGTCAATTCTTGAGCAGCTTATGAGTGTCTAAAGCATCAAGCAAGATGATGTACACACACATAGGCTGCTCAAGAATAAGAATCCACATAAGCAGGTCAAATGTTACCTGTGACATGGATAACAGACGATGATGAACACCAGCGGTTTCAATAGAAGGAATGGAAATCTGTGAATTGGCTCGTTAGACTATTAGGTATGCAGCCATGGCCGACTTACATTTTTTTCTGAACCTTTTACTCTTATCTAAGCCGATTGATCTTTCTTATTATTATGGAAAGCAATATTTTTACTGATACATATTTGTTGTGTTGTTTTGTGTTTTGTTCCTGATAAAAAAAACACATTATGTATCTTACTAAATCCCAATTTATCTTCCGAATACACGATTTTCTAGGGTTTTTAGTAATTGACATATTCATTCTGGCTGCAAAGTTAGAAACTTGCTATGCTGGACTACTGTTGATCTCAGGTTATGACTTTATAGGAAGTCTATTTACTTATGCAGTTTGCATTTAATGCAGCTGCATTCGTTGTTTTTGTATTGCTATTACGGCCATGATCTGCTATACAAAATGTGAGGGAATCCGTATCTTGGTGAGGCGTTCTACTAATGCAGCTATGGCGGTCTCCCCGACTTAGCACTTATTAAAGCCTAGCATTGCTGCTTAGTACACGATGCCCTAAGATTTTGTAAATGTTCACTCATATATTGCTGAGAAGTCAGATATTATTTACGAGATATAAAGTCCGTATAAGAACATCCCCCGAGAGGGGGTGTGAAGGTCAGTGGTAGGATTGTTCCTTTTCACTCCCACCTACTCTCTAACCAACTATAATCCTACTTCACTCTCTTTTCTCTCACAGTTTCAAGGTTTGTTACGCATGGATGCCACCTGTTTCCCATTTTTGGTAGGGGTATATATTCTTTAGGCTCTATATTGGTTTTGGTATTTCTCATCTTGTTAGAAAAGCTATTTGTCATCGGTACATTTGGAATCAGATGGCGATTTTATATGTTTTTGTTTAAACAAATTGTATGCATGTGTTTTGTTTGCCCTCTAATGACAAAAACTACTTTGGAAGCAGCTCTGTCGCCTCGCGTAATTAAAGTTTGCTGGAAATATAATACGTTCATGGACCATATCTTAGGCCAGCTGGTGTGTCATTCATGCCTTTCATGTACACAGACGTTTACCATTGGTGATGCATCAACTGGTCTCATAGATGTTTCATATATAAGTTTCTCCCTATAGTAAGTTTCAGTAGATGTTGGTGATGTTTGTTTAACAGGAGTTGCAGTGCAAATACTATGTGTTGTTTGGCATGGAAACTTTGTAGTTTTGCAGCGATGGGGGTCATGTGTTTGGATAAGTTTAATCGAAATAAGAAAAATAACTAACCACATAAATAAAAAATGTCATGGAATAACCAAACACCAACAATCATAACGTGACTGAGACATTATGTGAAATCAATGTCAAAAAGGTTGTAGCGTTCATTCTTTTTTTGTTTACCTGTTGGGGATATGTTGTAGCTTTGTTATTCGTCTCTATTGGCCACCCCTAGTTTCCATGTCAGAAGTCAACAACCTCGATACAGAAAGTGAAATTGTATCTCTATGGTTGTTGGCTTCTTACTTAGAGCTAAGAATGATCCTTAATAAGACACATATGATTGCAGCGACACCATATTTCTTTTTTAACCGACAGGCAATGATGAATTCAAACAAGTATGCACACACCTTTGATGCGTTATATATGGGCATGGCAGCATGGATTGCTTGCAGCCGTAGGTATCGAATTGTGTATTATTCTTTGCTTACTTACATGAGCCTTCATCTTATGTGTGTTTTTTCAATTGAGCAACCCTGTGTCCATGTTAGAAGACAACAACACTGATTTCAAGATTCAAATTATACCTCTTTGCTTGTTGACTGCTGACTTGGACACATGAATGGTCTTTCAAATGTCAAAGGGGTTTTGGCGTTATCACGCGTGTTTTAATGCAAAAAATGTCTTCTGCTTTGGCATCCGTGATAGTGGCAAAATCCTGGCCATATGTTTGAATGCTATATTAGGTTTGGCAACCATACTTTCATAAGGCTATAATGAATATGAGATGTCTGAACAAAACGCCTAAAACCGTGTAACTTAGCTTGGCGACCTATTAGGTGTGCAGCCATGGTAGACATACAAGAGTTCTAATATGAGCCAATACATTATCTCTTGTGAAATTCTTTTAGTCGTAGTTATTCAATAATGACGCGGTAGTGGCGGTAACAGCCATAAGCGATTTTTCATTTCGATACGTTTTATTTGTGTTACACCGACAACGAACAGAGGACGTCGTGCCGCTAAATAGTATCACCATCTTTTCTTCTGATTTCTGTTCATACACTAGTTCTGTGTATCAGAGCAAAGAAACGCTTACGACTGTCACCACCAATACTACCTTATACTAAGAATATGACCCAAAAGGCTTAGGTGAAATCTTTTACTGGGTCTTAAGCGTGCCTGGTCTTTTTCCCGTCGCTTTATGATATACAGATTGAGGCAATGATGACAACTACCTGTAATTCTGAGCCTTCCTTACAGCTATTTGTGAAAAAAACTTTTAAATTTTATCGATTTTATGTTTGTTTAAACTACTGATGTGCTACTTGTATGAACATGACATCCAGTTTCGCAGAAGGGCCTTCATCATCGGTAGAATGCATTTTAACAAAGAAGGATGTAGAAACGAAGAGAATGTCGTGGCAAGTAGTTTGGTGCGAACTATTCTCTCGTCGCAATCACTTTGGTTCCCCATCTTTATTTGCAAATACCATCCTTTCTCCATCTCTCTCTTTAACTTGCCGATTACTTAAGCTGATTTTGTTGTAGGGTTATTACCATTGTAATTTATGTTGACTAATTCTTTTAATTAGGGTTGCTAGGATAAGGGTTGGATTGTTGTTAGGAAAACTTGGTTTCCGTTTATGTACTTAGGAGAGTATGTAAAGTTGAGGTTATGCGCATCTTGGCGGGGCAAATTATGGAATTCACAGCGATGACGGGTTGACTGTTCTCTTTACTTACGAATTTATGGCTCGGGATTACGGTACAGTCTCTTCGATGTCGTGCATCTCTTCGTTACCATAGTTTATGGTGTTTGGGCGATGTTGATCAGTGTGTGACGATGAGCAGCTTAAGTGTGGTATTCATATAAACACTGTTCAGTCATGTAAACTGAATCCAAATAGAGTTGTTGAGATAACTCCAAAAAAATCGGTTCCAATGGTTTGGGTTCAAGCCGTATACGTCAAAGCGTATTCAAAAATAATAATTCTATTGTGGTTTCAACTAAAGGTGTAACCATTCGTGCTAAAGGTTGAACCATTGTTACTGAGAGTGCGATTGCAGCCATGGTGAGTGTCTGGTCCCGGTATTGTAATCGTAAATCTGAGCCTCATTTGTTAATGCTATACATACTCTTGGTGTTAATGCTATGCTTTATTTGTTAATATTATATAGAGCTAACAGATTGGAACCGGGGAATCTAAACACAATGCCATATGTGAATTAAAATTTGTCTTACTGTATGTTTAGACTAATCAATTCAAATGACTTTTTTGATAGTATTGTTCGTAGCCAAATTTTGTTAAACAAGAAATGTTTTTCATGAATTTGTTGTTAATGTTGTATATGCGATTGGATGCTGAAATGGATTATGAAAAAGGCACGAACTCTAAATATGTGCGGCCTGCACTAGCAATGATTCTTAAACATTTCAAATGTAAACATGAGAATATTACAACTTACAACATAACGTAAACACCTAATGCAAAAAACGTTTGTCCGTATGTCTGAAACAACATACAATTAAACGCTTCGTGGAGAAGCGCGGGCTGAAATACTCGTTTATTTATATTTGTCTATCTATATTTATATTTATACTGTATATAACGGGTTTACACTATTCTTGAATGTGAAATTTTTTTAAAAACTATATATGGAAACCATAATGTCATTCATATTAGTTTTTGTTTATAACTCATAAACATTTTTTATCACTACAACTATTGCCGCTATAAAATATCGTTGCTATGCACAAGTACTCATCTAGTTATATGTAAAAGGTTTATTATCTTTTCTTGAATCTTGAAAGTTGAAATCTTGAAGTAGTTTGACTAAATTATACACCTTAAAATTGATCAATTTTAAACTTGACAACATTTCGAAAACACACATTATTTTAATTTTAAAAAACAAACGCTTTTTTTATCAAAAAAAGCATACATTTTGCACCAAGTGTCGAACTATAATCACAAATTCGCAAGTATAATTATTTGTCGATATACACCGTCAGTTTGCACGGGTACTCGTCTAGTATTATATATAAAGCAATGTGTTTTCTTTTAAACTTGAAAATTGAAATATTGAAAATTGAATTTTTTTTAGAACGACAAATTTTCACACCCTATCCACCTATCTCACAATATATCTCACAAATGCCTTCAGCGAGGCTTGAACTCACAACCTCTTGGTTGGTGGGGATCACACATACCACTAGACCAAAGGCATTGGGTGAAAATTAAAAAACTTAAAAATGGTAATAAAATACATTATTAAATTAATAGTTTAAAATTTGTTTAATCATCTAATACTTAAACTTCTATCACTTTTTGTTTATAGCTCATAGATTTTTTATTTCGTAATAACAACAAATTAAACTCCTAAGTGATGCATTAATGGTCACACTTTTATCACATTATGGAAAACGTAGAGGGGGTGAATACGTTTTCGATTAAAATCTTAAAACTTTTGTATCAAATGTTCGGACAAGCTTGACGTAATATGAAAAATACTAATTATAGTCGATGACTATATGAATAATTAGAAAGCATAGAATCAAACAAGTTCACAATACAATCATAAGCATAACATAAACAATAATATAATTAACAAGCCACGACACAAGTATAAGTATAATGTAAAGAGAAAGCGATATGTAAAAGAGAATGCAAACCGGACACGATGATTTATAGTGGTTCGGTCACAGAGCTCCACTCCGCCCAACTCGAGAGTTACTTCACTAGATCAACAAGCTCCCTTCTCGGCGGAGAAACCTTACACAACGTCGCTTACACTTTATCCGGTACAAAGCTAAATACCATGTTTTTACACATCGGGTAGAACCAACCAAAACCCATTATGTTTTATGTCCAACATAACAAACCTTGTGTTTTATGGCACAAACACATAAAGCATCTAACATAATGTGATGTCAATAGTGTATACAATAAAGATCTAAGACATAAGTGTCAATTGGATATGAATGCCTAATCTAGATGAACTTCCATTGATAGGAAGCCTTCATATGGATGAAGATGATGAGATCTCTAATCTTGTAGATCCAATCTTGTAGATCTACATATGTATAAGCTTTGTGATGGATGGAAATGGCATGATCTCTAAGGCTTGCTTTGGTAGATCATCATAGAAGTATGCTTACAACAAATGAATGTTATAAGCATTATGATCATATAAAAATGGGGGTGTTTAAAATGTAAACCTACTGATCTAAATGAGTGAAAAAGTGCAGAGAAGTGTGTGAAAAAGCTTATGAAATGGGGAGATTTGGTCTTCAATTTATAGGCAAAAGTTTTACTGTTTGCCGGTTCTCTGCGATACCCGCCGGTTCCATTCCTGAAAAATATATATTTTTGTTTTTTTTATTATATCAAATCTTCCTAAAATATTTTGTGATCTTGCAAGATCTTTTCTAGATATGAAAATATTGTGGATGAGGTCATGCATGAGGTAAAAAAGTATTTAAATAAAAAAGTAAACTTGTATATTTAAATAATAAGTAAACTTTGTAAAATAGAATGTCTAAAAGTCTAGTTTAGCAAATGTGCAAGAAAACTTTATTGCTAAAGAGAAAATGAAGTTTGTTTACTTGTATAAATAAAATATATATTTAGACGTAAACTTTAGTGTAAAAATAAAAGTGATGCATTTGTATAAAAATACTTGTGAATGAAAAATGTGAAATGAGGTTTGATCATAATGCAACATAACAAGCATGTACGAGATGTGTTGTAACATACGAGGATTCGAGACGTCGAGAGATGTTGAGACAAAATATGATTACGAGTAACTTGTACATTTTGCTTTGTGTATTACAAGTTACGTGTTTGTCATCAACAAAACAAACGAGATTGTGTAGATTAAATATCGTAATATTTGCACTAACACACTTTGTCACTTTTTGTTATAGCTCATAGACTTTTTTTTTATCACTTTTTGTATAATTATTTGTCGCTATACATACTCCTTTTGCGAAAGTATTCGTCTGGTTTATATGAAGGGCTTTTCTAACTTGTGCCCTAAGGCTAGGGCACAAGATAAGAAGGCAGAAAAATACAAACAAAATACTCAGGGACCCACAAAAAAGGTACACATAAGTACGCAAGGACCCACGAAATTTGTGGGTCCTTGCGTACTTATGTGTACTTTTCTATGGGTCCCTGGCTTCTTAGAGTGAAGGGTGAGGGGCGTTGTTACCTCGCCATTGTCAAATTTTGGGACCAATGGTGTTGTCGTATGTCACCGGTGGTGGCGTCGTAGGCGCGCCATTCGTACCCTCGCCAGGCAAACAACATGCGTTTTTCGTAAAAAAAAATAAAAAGGGAGGAGCGTATTATAATGGCTAGTTTTTAAAAAAAAACTTTTTCACGTATAAATACCCACTTTTATCAAACATACTACATATAATTAACCTAAATCAAAAAAATAACTACACTTTTATAACAACCCGTATTTTTCATCAATGTAATTATCCATCTATTAAATTAGATGCACTGTAATATCCATCTATTATATATATATATATATATATATATATATATATATATATATATATATATATATATATATATATATATATACATATAATTATATTATAATATATAGATAATATTTATAGATTATTTTATTTATATCTATATCTATGTTTATATCATGTAAACATCCTAATATGTCAAGTCTATATCTTAATATTATTTTTACCAAGTACATTATTCATTTAACGTACTTTTCAAAACGTTATATCAAAACAAGCATTAAACGCTAACGTTTACATCTAAACCTTAATTATATGTAATGTATACATATAAACTGAATGTGTAAGTATTCAAAGCATGTGTACAAGTGTACAATGCACAACATTTGAATTATATTTTCCCTCCAAGTCAATGTACAACACATTAAAGCTCAATGTACAAATCAACAATGCATGAATTCAAATAAGCTCATTTTCCACCATTTTCATTCTAGATTTCTTACTACCACTTTAACACAAGGTACAACCACTTAATGCATGACTTCTAAACCCTAAACCTAAACCCTAAGTCATTCTAAAACCCTAATTTAAAACCCTAAACCCTACACGAAACCCTAAAACCCTAATTTCACTTTAAACCTAAAACTAAACCTTAAACCTTAAAACTAAGCCCTAAACCTTAATCCTAAACCCTAAACCATAATCCTAACACTAATCCTAAACCTTAAACTATCTTAAAACCTAACCCTAACTCGAATTCAAAACCCTAAATCCTAAGCCGAACCCTAAACCAACCATTCACTTTAAACCTATATAATAAACCTTAAACCTTATAACTAGCCCTAACTTAATCCTAAACCCTAAACCATAATCCTAACACTAATACTAAACCTTAAACTATCTTAAAACCTAACCCTAACTCGAATTCAAAACCCTAAATCCTAAGCCGAACCCTAAACCAACTCGTCACCCTTTTTACCTATTTTTAAGCTATCAAGCACCTCTCTTGCATCACCATGACATCACCTAGAAGCCACCCTAGCACCTTACAAGAACCTTATTCACCTCCCTTGGCCACCAATTTGCAAAATCACCTCCTTGTCACCTCTTTGTTAACCAAAACCATGCCACACCCTTACACCTTTCATATCGAGTTCCTAGCTCTCAAGACTTACCACTAGGCTTCATTGGTTACTAATCTATAGCCCTAGATCCATTACATTAAGTAAACTTGGGCACTAAGGCTTGTTTTACCCCTATATATAGTTGAATCCAGGCAACCATTCAAACACACCTCAAAACTCATCAGATACAACAACGGAGTCTTAAATCAGATCAAGGAGGATCAATTGAAGTCCCTAAGCTCAGAATAGAAGAAAAGAATCAAGAGAAAAGAACCCTTGAAGTCATTACTAGGCGTACGAGCTCGAAAACCCCATTTCAATCCATTTTAGCTCAAGTAAGCTCAAAATCTTGTTCAATAAGCTTATAATCTGTATTAGAATGTTCATAATACTCTTAAGATCATATATGAACTCTTGTTAAAGCCTTGAATCCTCAAACCCATGCGTTTTTTGTTAAAACCCTAAAAACGACCCGTTTTGATTTTCTAGCTAACGAATCCTTTTTCTAAACTTTTGTTACGTTAGAACATATTACTTTAGCTTATTATAATAAGCTATAACCTGCAAATATCATTTGGAACCCTAACATAAGCTTGCATGGCTTTCTGAACTTGATTTGCAAATGTTTTCATGCAAAGGGGTATATATCGTAACTTTCTGAAATTTATAACTAGAGGGGCTGAAAATGTCATTTTTATAAAGTTATAACTATAAGGACCTATTTTGCCAAGTTATAAAGTTAAAGGTTTAAATTATATATACTATATATATAAAGGACTAAACTTGTAAAAGTTTATAAACCAAGGGTATATATTGCCATTTTTGGAAACTTAAAATATAAAATATAATATTTTTATATAAATTTTAAAAATATATATTAATATTATAAATCCGATTCTATTAAAACCCGACACATTAATCGTTATTAATCATCGATCGGCGCATTACAAAACAATTACGTTATATATTTAACGTAATTTATCATCGTCTAACTTTTGAAGAAACTTAAAATCTTATCATATCACGTTAATAGGGAGATTCATATGAGGAGTTTCATTTAGGTATACATTTTAACGAGTTTACTGGATTTACGATTTAAATTGTCCTGGCTCCTCAAACGTTTACTACATGACCTCTGAATTATGATGGCCCGAACAATGATACAATATTTCCATAAATTAATAAATCAAAGTAATACGTTAAACTTTATAAAGTTTTGAAAGATAAACCATCACACTAAGACTTGACATATTACCCTAGGTTGCATGACAAAGCCGTTACTTTCACTTGATATACTTTTGCCATCAATCAGATTTCCCCTGTTAAGGTGAGCTCATAGCCTCACATTTTAAATCTTCTAATGTTTTCATAAACCCTCGAGGGGGATACATGCTATAAACCATGAATACGAGTATTTTTCCAACTGTATGCTATCCTGATATATTATTGCCTAAGTCCTTACTTTTGCCATTAAGACCCTACTATCATGAACCATTAATTACTTTTTGGAGTAAGCGGGAATGCTGTGAATAGATCTATTTGGGACTGAGCTTCCCCGTTGGTGTTCCTATACTTTTTGGTAACCAAACCTACTTTATTTGAAACACTATGCGGGTGTTTGGCAAAGGCACCCGTTGGGGAAACTTATTATGATTATTGATTATCTCAAGGTCTCTGTGCATGAGCTCAGGACAATAATACTGTTTTCCATAATAATTATACTCATTGCAATTATTACACTTATGGGTCTATAACAACATAACCCACTATTGAACTTGTATTCAAACTATTTATCATAAACCTATGAATTTCACTCAACCATTTTGTTGACTTTTTAGCATGTTTATCTTAGGTAACTGAACATCTTATGGCACGGAGTGGCACAAACTTGAAGATGCCTATAAACCATGAATACGATTATTTTTAAATCTTTTAATGTTTTCATAAACCCGCGAGGGGGATACATGCTATAAACCATGAATACGATTATTTTTCCAGCTGTATGCTATCCTGATATATTATTGCCTAAGTCCTTACTTTTGCCCTTAAGACCCCACTATCATGAACCGTTAATTTCATTTTCGGAGTAAGCGCGAATGCTGTGAATAGATCTATTTGGGACTGAGCTTCCCTGTTGGTGTACCTATACTTTTTGGTAACCAAACTCACTTCATTTGAAACACTATGCGGGTGTTTGGCAAAGGCTCCCGTTAGGGCAACTTGTTGTATTTATTGATTATCTCAAGGTCTTGGTGCATGAGCTTAGGGCAATAATACCGTTTTCTATAATAATTATACTCATTGCAACTATTACACTTATGGGTGTATAACAACGTAACCCACTATTGAACTTGTATTCAAACTGTTTACCATAAACCTATAAATATCACTTAACCATTGTGTTGACCTTTTTAGCATGTTTATCTTAGGTATTTGAGCAACTTATGGCATGGAGTGGCACGGACTTGAAGATGGCTAAACTGTTATCATTTAAACTTTATGTTTTCATGTAGATTTTGGGACCTCTGTTTGTAAAAACTCTGATGAAATAATAAATGATAACTTATCTTTTAAAAACGTCTCTTTTGAGTCGTTTTCTATGATTATGACTGTTGTACTATGAAATAATACCCCAGATTAGCTTTCGCTGCTATATGTCAAAAATGGGGGGTGTTATAGATTGGTATCAAGAGCCACGGTTATAGAGAACAAGGTTGAAACCTTAACTATAACTACTTTTCTTTTTCCATCCAAGAAAGTCCTCCGTGCCACTACATCTTCCGGAATAGTATGTAAAGTACATAACTATTATACTATTATATAAATAACTTATGTTATTTACCACTGGGTTGTTAACAGAGCGATGTCTTCTCCCAGCCACCCTACTTCCAATATTGAGGATGCTTTTTCCTCTAACTTTCCTGACTATATCCTGGCTTTCCCGGACTATATCCTAGCTTCACCAGGAAAAACTTATTCTAGCTCTTCAAATAACTCATTTGGTTTAGTTTCAATAGCTTCACCAACTCTTTCACTTTTTCATGATGACCCCTATATGAAGGTCATGCATGCATACTATGCTAAAGAATTACCTATTCCACCACCAACTATTGTACCTCCATCTTCAATGCTATCTCCAATGTTTAATCCTCAATAATTCTTTCTTCATGAGGAATTATTGCCACTTAAGAAATGAGGTCGTGACCGATCATCCTCATCTACTTCTGCCCTACCTCAAGCATTTAAGATAGAAGAAAGCTCTCGTAAGACAAGTCTGGAACGTCATGAGGAGAAAATTGAGGAAATTTTAAATCACCTAGATAAACTCTCTCTTGACCGCATTGAGCACATAGAAGACAAAATAGAAGGTCTTGGAAATGGCCGGGTGATCATACAACAAGATTTTGACAATCTAGAAGCTGAACTCCAAGAGTCTCGTACTCAAATTGCTAAACTTTAAAGAAAGCAAATGGGAAATAACAGCAAGATTGCTCTGGCTCGCTTTAGGATTGCTAATCTAGAACAAATTATCGAGGAGATCCAGGTTCGTCACCAAGCCGATAAGGAAAGTCTTCTGAATGCAATCTATGAACTCAAGAACAGCCAGGAAGGACCATCGGACTACTAGATTAGATACTAGTTATAGCTTTTGATAGAACCTAGCCACGGGATGTGTGGTATAAATAACAACACTTGTCAAATTTTGACTATGTACAGTACAAAGGCAAGTCGTTCATGATATAATATAATGGTGATCCCGTTTTATATTCATCATGTGTCCTATATTTCATCTCCGTCTTCATCATTATGAATCTTACCATGACCCCCAGAAAATAAACTAATAAGTTAGATGCTTGTTAGAATTCATATCAAATAAGTATCTATGATATCACTATTGTGACAATGTTTATTTTTGAACCTTACGCATTTTAAGGAAAGAATTGTGATATCATTCTTATTACGTGTTGTCTTATGTTGATAGAATGCCTCCCAAAAGGACATCAACATCTGAAGCACCAGCCATGACTCAAGCTGCCATCAGGAAACTAGTTGCTGACAGTGTTACCGCAGCTCTGGAAGCACAAGCTGCAACAATGGCAAATGCTGACAATACCAATAGGAACACCGGAGAAAGAGAAGCTCCTGTAGCAAGAAAATGTAGCTACAAAGAGTTCATGAGCTGCCAACCTATCAACTTCAAAGGTACGGAAGGAGCTGTTGGACTTATCCGCTGGTTTGAGCGAACTGAATCAGTGTTTTCCCGTAGCAATTGTACCGAAGACTGCAAGGTGAAGTTTGCTACTGGTACTTTAACTGAAGAAGCTCTATCCTGGTGGAATTCTTTTGCCCAACCTATTGGGATAGAAGAAGCTTACAAGATTACCTGGGTTGAATTCAAGAAGCTTTTGATAAAGAAGTACTGTCCCCGAACTGAAGTCCAGAAGATGGAAGACAAATTTTACCATCTGACTGTGAAGGGGAATGATCTTAAGACTTATGTATAGAAGTATTTCCAAGAATTGGACCAACCTTAATTCCCGACTATGGTGCCAGATTCTGAGAAAATAATGGAAGTTTTCATCGGGGGATTGCCTCAAAGTATTGAAGGGAATGTTACCGCCTCTAAACCTCAAACTCTAGAGGAAGCCATTAACATAGCCCAGAGGCTAATAGATCAGGTAACAAAGCACACTCCGGTGCAAGTATCAATTGTTCACAAACGAAAGTTTAATGACATAAGAACTTTCAACAACAAAAACTACCATAACACCAACACCAACAACCGCTACAATAATCACCAACCATAACAGAACAGAAGACAGGAAACCTTTAGGTCTTATGCTGTCACCCCAACTGAAAACATTGGGTATATTGGAAACCGTCCCTTATGTAAGAAATTCACTCTGCATCACACAGGACCTTTCATTGTTAAGTGTAATACTTGTAAAAAGGTGGGCCATCTGACCAAGAACTGCAGAAACAAAGGGCCTGCCACTGGAAGTAATCTGCTACCAGTGACAGTTACTTATTACGCCTGTGGAGAGAAAGGGAATTATACAAATCAGTGCCAAAAGACCACCAACAACAATGCCTAGGGAAGAGCCTACATGTTGAGGAATAGGAATGCTCACCAAGACCCAAACATAGTCACGGGTATGTTCCTTCTAAACCAACATCTAGCTAGAGTATTATTTGATTCTGGAGCCGATAAAAGCTTCGTATCCATATCTCTTGCCTCTATGCTAAATATCCCACCTATTACAATAGATGCCTTTTACAATATCGAAATGGCTGATGGAAATTTAGTAAGCACAAACACCATTATTCAGGGTGCAACTCTGACTTTGTTAAACCAATCGTTCAAAATTGATCTTATGCCAATCAAACTCGGTAGTTTCGACGTCGTCATTGATATGGATTGGTTATCCAAGTATCATGCTAGAATTATTTGTGACGGGAAGGTCATTCACATCCTAATCAACGGTGAAACTTTGATCATCCGAGGTGACCAAAGTAAAACCTGACTAAATCTCATATCATGTATAAAAACCGAATGATATATATCTCGAGGTTGTTAAGTTTTTGTAATCCAAGTAATGGAAAAGAAGTCAGACGAGAAACGACTAGAAGATATCCCGGTAGTCAGAGAATTTCTAGAAGTTTTTCTTGAAAATATACATGGCCTTCCTCCCGTTCGCCAAGTAGAATTCCAAATCGATCTAATTCCAGGAGCGACACCTGCAGCCCGAGCACCTTATAGATTAGCTCCTTCAGAAATGCAGGAACTATCTAACCAACTTTAAGAGTTAGCAGACTGAGGTTTTATCCGACCAAGTACTTCACCCTGGGGAGCTCCTGTCTTATTTGTCAAAAATAAAGACGGATCTTTCAGAATGTGTATCGATTACCAGGAGTTGAATAAACTTACTGTAAAGAATCATTACCTATTTCCTAGGATTGATGACTTATTTTACCAACTTTAAGGTTCGAGTGTCTACTCGAAGATTGACTTAAGATCAGGCAATCATCAACTGAGAGTCAAAGATGAAGATATTCCCAAGACTGCCTTCAGAACGAGGTACGGACAGTATGAATTTCAAGTGATGCCATTTGGTTTAACTAACGCGCCTGCTGTATTCATGGATCTCATGAATCGTGTGTGTAAACCATACTTAGATAAATTTGTGATAGTGTTCATTGATGATATTCTCATCTACTCTCGTAACAAAGAAGAGCACGCAAATCAAGTAAGAATAATCCTAGAATTACTCAAGAAAGAGAAGTTGTATGCCAAGTTCTCCAAGTGTTATTTTTGGATTCGTATCATGCGATTTCTTGGACACTTAATTGATAGTCAAGGACTTCATGTTGACCCCGCCAAGATTGAAGCAGCTAAGAATTGGACATCTCCTACTACACCCATAGAAATACGCCAATTCTTAGGACTCGTCAGTTATTATCGTAGATTTATCAAAGATTTCTCAAAGATTGCAAAGTCTTTGACTGAATTAACCCAGAAAAACAATAAGTATATCTGGGGTGAAGACCAAGAATTGGCTTTTCAACTACTAAAACAGAAGCTATGTGAAGCTCCAATATTAGCATTACCAGAAGGAAATGATGATTTTGTTGTTTACTGTGATGCATCCCATCAAGGTCTAGGAGCGGTGTTAATGCAAAGAGAGAAGGTTATTGCATATGCATCCTGACAACTTAAGCCTAATGAAGAAAACTATACCACTCATGATCTCGAATTAGGAGTAGTAGTGTTCGCTCTTAAAATTTAGAGACACTATTTGTATGCCACGAAATGTACTGTGTTCACTAATCATAAAAGTCTTCAACATATCCTTGATCAGAAAGAGTTGAACATGACGCTGTTGGCTAAAATTGCTTGCAGATTACGATTGTGAAATTCGCTACCATCCTAGAAAGGCAAATGTCGTAGCAGATGCCTTAAGCCAGAAGGAACGAATCAAACCACTCAGAGTTAGATCATTAGTTATGACCATTCATCCAAAATTACCCTCACAAATTCTCAAAGCTTAAACTAACGCACTTAAAGAAGAAAACATCAAGGCTGAAAACTTATGAGGAATGGACAAATCATCGGAAATACATCCTGATGGAACCCGATGTATCAAGAATCGAAGTTGGTTACCACTCTTTGGTAATCTGAGAGACTTGATCATGCATGAGTCCTATAAATCGAAGTATTCAATTCACCTAGGTTCTGACAAGATGTATCAGGATCTAAAGAAACTCTATTGGTGGCCTAACATGAAGGCAATCATCGTTGAATATGTTGGAAAATGTTTAACATGTTCTAGAGTTAAGGCAGAATGTCAGAATCCATCCGGCTTACTGGTACAACTGGAGATTCCTATGTGGAAGTAGGAGAGAATAACAATGGATTTCATCACAAAACTACCTAAAACCTCAAACGGACATGACACAATCTGGGTCATTGTTGATCGCCTCACCAAATCCGCACATTTCATCCCTACCCGAGAGATAGATAGTATGGAAACCCTTACAAGGTTATACATCAAAGAAATAGTCTCTTGGCATGGAGTGCCAATATCTATCATCTCGGATTGTGACAGTCATTTCACGTCCAAATTCTAGCAATCATTACAAAGTGCTTTGGGTACTTAATTAGACTTGAGTACGGCACATGATCCTAAAACTGATGGGAAAAGTGAAAGGACCATCCAAACACTTAAAGACATGCTTCGAGTCTGTGTTATAGATTTTGGAAAAGGATGGGAAAAACACTTACCATTAGTATAATTTTCTTACAATAACAGTTACCATATCAGTATTAAGGCAGCACCCTTTGAGGCAATTTATGGTCGAAAGTGCAGATCACCTGTTTGCTGGGCCAAAGTTTGAGATGTTCAACTTACGGGACCAAAAATAATCTATGAAACCACTGAAAAGATAATATAAATTTGACAACGCTTGCAAGCTGCAAGAGACCGACAGAGAAGTTATACCAATATAAGACGAAAGCCTTTAGAATTTCAAGTTGGAGATCGTGTTATGTTAAAAGTGTCACCTCGTAAAGGTGTCATCCGATTCGGAAAACGAGGAAAGATTAACCCTCGGTACATTGGACCTTTCAAAATCCTTAAACGGATTGGCCCAGTGACATATAAACTTGGGCTTCTTAAAGAGCTCAGTAATGTCCACAGTACTTTCCACGTTTCTAATCTAAAGAAATGCTTATCTGATGAATCCCTTGTTATTCCAATAAAAGAGCTTCGGCTTGATGACAAACTCAACTTTGTAGAAGAACCAGTGGAGATTATGGATCGAGAAGTCAAGCAATTGAAAAAAAGTCGTATTCCTATAGTCAAAGTAAGATGGAACTCTAAAAGAGGACCAGAATTTACGTGGGAACATGAAGATTAAATTTGTGGCAAGTATCCACATCTGTTTTCAAACATCACTCCGACATTCAACTAAATCTCGGGACGAGATTTCTTTTAAGGTAGGGAGACTATAACAACCCGCAATTTTCATCAATGTAAATATCCATCTATTAAATTAGATGCACTGTAATATCCATCTATTAAATTAGATTCATTTTATATACCGCCTTTTTACAGGGAAATTTTTGCTTTATCTCATTATGCAACATAACTTGCATCTCTAAAGTAAACGAGCTCACGCAACCTCTACCAATGCCATCTATATCATTTAAACATCCTAATATGTCAAGTCTATATCTTAATATCATTTTTACCAAGTACATTATTCATTTAACGTACTTTTCAAAACGTTATATCAAAACAAGCATTAAACGTTAACGTTTACATCAAAACCCTAATTATATGTAATGTATACACATAAAATGAATGTTTTGTTGAAGACACAAATATTCGAGTAAAATGATCATTTTTACGGACAAGTTTATCGGAAATATACAAAATAAATAATAAACGTTTTAAATAAATATTATAAAACGTTTACGAAAAGTAGTCGAGTGAATACTCATTTTTATCAGAAAAATGATTTAGAAAACAATGGCACAAGTTTCGTGCGTTGAATCATCCGTTAAGTCGTTCAAATGAGTCCCGAACCGATAATTACCAAAACTATACTAAAAATTTACACAATAGACCCTGAACTTTTAGAGGCTTGTCACTTCTTTTAATATATATATAAATTTTATAACATTTATTTCATTTCTATCTCTTATACACACATACACATTTATAATACACACTCTCTCTCTCCCAAATAATCCGGCCACCCCTCCCACACCTCCGGCCACCGTCGGCCGTCGCCGGAAAAGTTTTTCCGGTGAGTTTTTCCGACCAAGTCCCAACCTTCTCCTCATCGCACGATCTTATCGATCCCCATACCCACTCGCATCACACGCTACATCCACCCTATCTCAGGCTGTTGACCCTACGACAGCCCCGCCATGCACCGTCATCCACCACCATCCTCGCTACCATCTCAATCGAACCACCAAGGTGCGTTCCGATTTAAAGTAAGACCCCGAGGGTGCGTTGCCTGGTTGGTATGTTAACAAACATAAGGGAGTTGTTTCGGAAGTAAAACAGCACTAAGGGCGTGTTGTTTGGGTGACGGTGGTAGGCGGATCTTGGTGGTGTTCGGGATGGGTGACAGCCGGGTCGGGTGTGGTTTTACGCCATAAGGGTGCGTGTGGGTTGTGTTATAAACAGCCGAAAAGGGTGCGTTTTGGTTCCGGGTCAGCAGCAAGAAAGGCTGCGTTTGGTTTATAGATGCACCAAGGGGTGCGTCGGTTTCGGGACAGCCACCACGAGGGTGGGTTTGGTTCGGGTTTAGCAGCAGGGGGTGTTGGGTTGGTTATGAACAAAAGGGGTGGGTTCGGGTTAAGGTTATAACAGCAAGGGGGTGTTCGTTGGGTTTGTATGTTTCGCAAACTAGGTGCGTTGGTCGTGGCAGCAAACACCAAAAGGCGGTTGGTTTATGTCATTCAACAAAGAAAGGTGGTGTTGGCTGTTGACAGCCATGGGGCTGTTTGTTCTCGATTTTGCAACCAAGCGTCCGAAGATCGGTTTTGGGTATTGCACCGAGATAGTGTTGCGTTTGGTTTGTAACAGTGAGGAAGGGCGTGTTTGGTTTTGGGTTTTTACATCAAAGAATGGGTCTTGCGTTTGGTTGTGATACAAAACACCAATGGGAAAGGTGTTTGGTTGGACTATGACAACCACTCGGGGCGGTTGGTATATGAAGCTAGCAGCACAAGGTGTTTGGTTTTTGGTTATAGCAAGATTAGGGTGCATTGGGTGTGACCTCCCACCTCGGGCAGGTTTGGTTTGATATAAACAGTTGAGGGGTGTTTGTTGGCTGTGGTTTCACCACGCTGGGTGCGTCGGGTTTGGTTTGGTTTGGGTTTGCAACGGAAAAGTGTTTGAGTTTGATAGTGGTTGACACCGAAAAAAAGGTGTGCGTTTAATTAAAGTATTCGATTAATTCGTTTATATTATCGATAAAATGTATATGTGATGAAATCTGTTTAAACTTGCGACGTCTAAGTAAAATGTGATATTAATATTTAAAACGGGAATTGATATTAATCTATAAGCCATAAGAGACACATTTTAGATGAGTTTTTGAGCTAAAAACGGATTGAGCGCGGAGTGTGTATAGGGGTCATTTTGACCAGAAAAATAGATCGTGGGATTGGAGTTCGAGTGTTGAAAAGTTAGTCTTTGGTGTACAAAATATACAAATTATATTTTGAGGTCGTTTTTGATATAAAAGGGACTTTTAACTCACATAACGAAAAAAACTGGAACGAATCGAAATTATTACACTTTAATAGAAAAATAGGTTATTTTTAATATATATTAAAAATGGCAGATTTATTAATTAAACGATTGGAGCACTTTCGAAGTCCGTTTCAGCTTTCGGCCGAAAACATGAAAGGTTGTTCGTAATGACATTTTACTTTTCGCGAGGTATTGTCTGTTTTTAAAATTAAGACATAGCGGTCAAAACTCAACAGTCGGTTTGATCTATTATTCAATTATTTATATTAAGACCATTGGGTTCTGGCCCTAAAAACGAAGTGTCTAAAAATAGTAACTTTGGGTAAAATATTCGACTTAAGTTATGATTGGACCGGAAATAGTATATATTCATATATATTACTAAAGGTTAAGTTTTAAAGACGCGCAAGTGGATTTTCATCACATGCTATATATTATGTATAGATATTAAAATAGTTATCAGTCGTTACGATGTACGCATCGTTGATCGTATTTAATACGTGTATTATAATAGAACGACATAATTATAGGTCGTGGCCGAGATCGTTGCAGATTCGGTTGTGAATTATTTGGATTATTTGATCGTGGTCTTTGATCAAGGTTAGTTATAGTCCCTTGTTTTTACTAGTTTTACTTATATTTGGTGCGTGAGAACATGTCTTGTTGGCAAAATGCATTTACATGATTGATTTCAAATTGGTTTACATACTTATTTGCATAGCTCGTATGAGATCTTATTTCGACGTCATTTTTGGTCACAAAATACATACTTTACATTTGAAATAAGATTACGGATTAGCATAGGCTAATTGAATGATAACAACATAAAGTCTGCCGGGTGTTCTTGTAGGGGACACCTACTAGGTCTACGGGCTAGTACATATTTTTACTTTACTGCCCAGGTGTTCTTGGAGGGGACACCGGTATCGGGAGTATATATTCTTTAAATCACTGCCCGGGTGTTCTTGGAGGGGACACCTTGTGAATGGGTACATATAGGCGTCTACGTCACAGAGTCTATGATATGTAAATCACCTGGAGTGTGAGCGCGAATGTTATGAAAATAGATCTATTCGGGTTGTGATCCCTGTTAGGGTGATTAGCTATCGCCAAAGAGTAACGAACGTTATAGCATGTTGTCTGCGCGCATGTTATGAAATAGATCTATTCGGGATTGACAACCCCCGTTCGGGTGACTAGCTATCAATGGGAACGAACGTTATAACATGATCGGATCCACATTGGGCTACAGGACCCCACGAAAAATAACTAATTGCTAACTTTTTCGGTTCATGTGACATTAAAATTGGTCATGCATCTTTATAAATCTTGGGATAAGATTTGTACTTTTGGTGACTTAAAATGTGTCGTGCATTCTTTATAATCTTGGGATTTTTACAGGGTACTGTGGATGTATACTGTGGACAAATCATTCAGGTTGAAACTTACATTCTATTTAAACTAATCTATGACTCACCAAACTTTTATTTATGTTGACACATTTAGCATGTTTTTCTCATGGTGAAATTAGATGCTTGGATTACTTTGAAGTGCATTGGAGTTCTTTACATTCTAGTTTTTCATTGGTGATGCAATTTGGGACAACTATTATTTTGATTTCAGAAAAATCAACTTTGATTGTTTTACAAACGACATTTAAGAGTCGTTCTCTTGGTATCTAGCGCTGTGTATTTGAAGTAGCACCCCATTTGGTATTACGCTGCGTTGTATGATTTTGGTGGTGTTACACAACCGTAATTTCTTCACTGTTATTATCCATCTAATTAAAATTGATGCACTATAATAGTCCTATAGTATATATTTCCACATGTTAATGGGAATGTTTGCTTTATCTCATTATGCAAAGTAACTTGCATCTCTAAAGTAAACTAGCTCACGCAACCTCCACCAATGCCATCTATATCTATGTTTATATCATATAAACATCCTAATATGTCAAGTCTATATCTTAATATAATTTTTACCAAGTAACATGATCCGTTTAAAGTACCATTTACAACGTTATATCCAAACGACTTTTATCCGTTAACCGCAGTTAGCAGCAGACAAGTTGGCAATAAGTGATCTGGTCAAAATGCAACAGGTATAATCAGATTAACAATGTCAAGAATTGCAACTGCGTATAATAGCAAATAAGTGACTTTAGGAAGAATATATATCTACCAACCTCTTGCCACCAACAACACAGACAGCACATGTACCAGTTGGTGCGGTTTCATCCTCGCAATAGTGCAGCTAAAATAAACATCATCAACACAACAATAGGTAATTCATTCACTGTAAGTCTGTAACAAATAAAAACCAAAAATACTGCAAACAAATGTAAACAGCTTAGATTAGTACGTTAAGTCCAGCACTCTTTGAGTTCTTTGTCATCTCCTCCCCGTGCTTGTTCTTTCCAATACAACCCATGTAGCTGGTAGCACCAGGGATTTGAAGCATCCACTGCAGTAGCAAAACAAATGGTAAACCAGTGTTCCGATTAAAAATATCAAAATTGAACAGCATTACAACTACAAACCTGGTCAACACGGACTGAGTTCTGACTAGCACCTCCAGCAATGTACTCGACAGTTTTGGCTTTACAACAACTCATCTCTAGAGAACTAGATCCTCTTCAAAGTCAAGTATGTCTCGCCAGGCTTTCTTATTTTAATAACAAAATAACATTCTCTTTTCATACACTTAAAGTAGATGTTGGTGATCATACAGATGATGATCTAAAAGTATTATGATTCTGAAATCAACCATATTTAATATATCTCTATTTTACAGTTTTCAAGAGTCGAATGTGGTGTATATTGTAAGTTACTGACACTTATAAGTTTGGGCTACTTGCATAAATGGATAAAAAAATTTGGTTAAATTTCTATATTATGTAATCCAGTTGTGTTAGGCATGGTAAAACCATCAGTAAAACTTTTTTTAATAAAGTAATAGCAGAGATAACTGGTTCAGGTGCTTGTGCAATGTCAGAATAAAAGATCAACATGGTCAAAAGTGACCACTTACCCGTTGAGGGTCACATTGCCACAAATAAAAATAAAGTTAGTTACCTTAGATCAAGTTCTTTGAAACTAAAATAGTATTTCTAACCTAAATGTGTTGGCTGCCTGAAATAGAAATCGGACCAAAGTTTATTACCAGTACCTTTTATAGCCGTGTAAACTTTAGTGAACTTTGTTGGTCACCAATTTTGACAACAGTATTTTGTTCTTATACCTAACAAACACTTCAATATACTTGTTTGATACTTATAACATGCATATTTCATGGTTGACAAGGTCTATTAATTCAATGCTGATACTTGATATTTGGTGCAGGTGCTATCAGTTACTTATGTCAAGGGTGGGGGTGCATTAAATGTCATTCCACCATATGTCGACCTAGGGGGGACAGTCAGGAGTCTTACCACTGAAGGCTTGCTACGTCTTCAGCACAGGGTAAAAGAGGTATTTTTCTAGTTCCCCATACAACTACAGTTGCGAACCTTTTTATAAGACAATGCCATCCAAAATTTTAGTGTGCATATAATGAATTTAGTCTCTTTGTATAATGCTGACACTTCTCAAGATGAAGGCAAAATATAAGCTATAATACCAAAATGAAAATATCAGAAAGGCAGAATCACCCTCTTAAGAACTACAGTAATTAGAATCAGAAATTTGCATAGCCCATAAACGTATACCCATGAAGTTCTTATAATGCTTAATTTTGTTCATTCATGTTTAACTATGCCGATTGTAATATCGTAAAAGTATGATAACCTTAGTTCGCATTATCTTGGCAATAATCATGATTGAAAATTTAACAACTTTTTATTTAGCATGTTAATGCAATGGGTATATTAAATAGGATCATTTTCTAAAATATATCTACTAGTGCTAGATAGTTGAGCTAAGAAGAAAAAAAGCAGAAAAGTAAAAACAAACATTTCCTGACACGAGCAGCTCGATAAGCACAAGCAGAGCAAAAGTGCCAATGGACATCATGGGCTTGATTGATGTCAAACAATATGGAAAAAACCAACATTAGGGGGTGTTTGGATTGTTACCTTATTTTATGGGCTTATCAGCTTATTAGGTTTCTAAAAAAAGCCAATAAGCTCACTTTTTTGAGCTTATCAACCTGAGATTATGGACTTCCATAAGTTTAAGCTGATAACCTCATAAGCTGAAAAAAGTGAGCTTGTCGGGTTTTTTAGAATCTCAATAAGCTAATAAGTCCATACAAAAAGCTAATCAATTGCGAAAAATAATATTAACACAACACATGTTTTCAAACAAGATTAACACAACAAAATCACTAAACTTACAAAACAAACATAAATCATCATTTCACAACAATTATCAAATCGATAAGCACAAAGAAAAAAAAAGATACCTAGTGATGACGATGAAGATGTATAATAATAAAAACAAGCCACAAACACAGGAACTAATCCGAAATTCTCAAGACGAGAAATTTTCTTATTTATTAAATTCGTAAGTTTCTTCAAAGCTGCCAGAGACAACCCTAAAATCGTCCTTAGAGCGTTGGGTGTAGTAACGCCGGCAACGGCGTTGGGCTGCGTTGCCCGGCGTTACTACACCGTTGGCCGGCGTTACCCAACGGCGTTGGGCCCAGCGTTGGCCAGCCACGAGCCCAACGCGGGTTGGGGTCGTTTTTAAAAAAAAAAATTCATTTTACCCACCCCCAAACGGCTACCTTATATTTTACCTATTCCCCCCAATTTTGAAAAGTTACACTTTAGCCTCTAACGGCTAGTTTTCAAAAAAAAAATTAAATTTTTTTCACTTTTACCCCTTAACGGCTAAATTTAAAAAAAAACATTTATTTTACCCCCCCCCCCCCAACGCAACTCACTATATATACAACACATTACCAAATACAAATTCATTTTATTTAGTAATGTTTTTTTTATTTCGTAATGTTTTTTTTATTTCGTAATGTTTTTTTATTTCGTAATGTTTTTTTTTATTTCGTAATGTGTTTTTTTTATTCCGTAATGTGTTTTTTTAATGTAATTTGTATGTTTAATTATGAATGAAATTGTTAGTTTGTTAAAAGAATGAAATAATTGTTTAGGGGGTTTTATGAAAATAAAGAGGTGAGTAGTGTTATTTGGTGTTATGATAAGGGGAGTGGTGTTGGTGTTGGTGTTATGCTGATGTGGCACTGACGTGGCGACAAAAATATGGTGTTACTACACATAGGGGTCTTATAAAAGAGGATAAGTCTAAAATAAAAAGGGAACAAAATCCTATACAATTGTCCAAAATAAAGTTTAAAAATAGAAAAATGCTTTTTTGAGGGCCCAAACAACCCCGAAAGGCACAAAACTGACAAGGCTCATAGCGCGATGAGTCTTGACCGTTGGGCCGTTTCCGAGTGACCATGCGAATTTCAGCCCAATCCGCCACAGAAATTTGTTGCCGCAAAATAAGCGCCAAGCGTATTTGTCACGTTGACTCGCTCGTTGACCGCATCTGCATCATCCTCCCCTTCTTGAAAAAGACTCGACCCCGAGTCTGGCTCATCATCACTATCTCCTTTATATGGCGACAAATCTGCAACATTAAAAGTGGCAGAAACATTATAATGACCAGGAAGCTCGATCTTGTACGCGTTGTCGTTGATCTTTTTAAGAACACGAAAAGGACCATCTCCTCGCGGTTTCAACTTCCCAAAACGCCCTGCCGGAAAACGCTCCTTACGAAGATGAATCCAAACTAGATCACCCTCCCGATACAAAACCTGTTTACGACGCTTATCCGCATGTTCCTTGTATTGTTTATTATGCCGAATAATCTGTTCTTGAACCGACCGATGCAACTCTTTAATCTGCTCAGACTGGTCAGCCCCTTCCTCACTAAACTGCCCCACCTCTGGAACAGGGACCAAATCCAGAGGAGTAATCGGATTCCGTCCATACACAACTTCAAAAGGACTCTTACCTGTGGTGCGATTAACCGACCTGTTATAGGCAAATTCAGCTTGTGGAAGAATAAGATCCCACTGTTTGGCATTGTCCCCAATTAAACTGCGCAAAAGATTTCCTAAGCTCCGATTGACAACTTCAGTCTGCCCATCAGTTTGGGGATGATGGGAACTACTGAACTGTAACTTAGACCCCAAACGAGTCCATAAAGTACGCCATAAATGACTCACAAACTTGACATCTCGATCAGAAGTAAGAGTTTTAGGAACACCATGCAACCGCTAAGTACGAGGCAAACCCAAACTGTATACCTCAAAACCATAGACTTTTAAAGCTTATTTTAAGGGGTGCTTGGGAAAATCTTATTTAGACAAATATGAGTCCACCTTGTTTAATTTGTAAACTTTGTCGTTTGGATATAAAAACACTTACTAACACAGTTACTAGATTACTACAATAGTAATACAGAGGGAGTAATGAATATTTGATTCAATTTCTCACACACCTACTGGACTCGATCCTTAACAAAATGACAACGTTTAAAAATTAAACAAGGTTATAGTAAGAATTTAAACTCGAAAAATAATAATTTACTTTTGAAAAATTAAACAAAGTGAAACCCTAACTTCAATTTGAGGTTCAACTTCTGAACCGCAAACCGTCTTTGATTTTGGCATTTTGATTAAATCAATTGAACCTAAAATTTGAGGATGAAGAATATGGAGCCGTGAATTTAGTACCGCCAAAATCAGTATAATCTTCTAATGGAAACTTCTAATTTTCCCTAAATTAATTGGCGAGTTTATATTCCCCCAATTTTGGTGAGTTACAAGGTATTGTAATATATAGAATAAGTCCTTATGTTGTTTTTAAGACTTGTCACACTTTTTTTTAACTTTTTTAAGCTTAAGATATGAATATATGTCTAAACACTATGTGTATGGCCGAGCACTATAGACTGCGGATCGGACCGAATCAGGAAACCGAATCGAATCGGACCAAACATATGTAAGTTTGGTCTGGTCCTCGGTCTACTCTTTTTCTCATTTTCGGTCATCGGTCCGGTTTGGTCTTACGCACAACCGACTATATTACCTTGTTGGACCGGACTGAATGACAACCCAAACTGGACCGGATCGACCCGGGTCTCGATAGAACATTTCGGTCCGGACTTTTGGACCAAATCGGTTTCTGGTCCGGTCCTGTCTTAACACGATGCTTGACAGTTATTTCAAAGGTTATATTTTAGCTCGATCTTGACTTGCTTAAAACTATTTAAAATAAAAAATATGTTTATAGTAAACTTAATCAATGTTTGAGCATGAGCTTACGCATGAGCCTATTTATATTAGCTGAATTCTTATTAGCCCATTCATTGATTATTGACCCATGTTAGTTATCTTTCTACTAATCGTGATTATGTGGTTTTTAGGAAACTGTGTGTTTTACATGTTCTGTCACGGTTTTAACATGCGTATATCTTCACCAACGGTAGTGCCCTATTTCTTAAGGTTTGTTCCGGTATGAACATCCGAAGACCTCCTATTTCAACTGCGGAGGAGTATTAGCCGAATGATTACATACATGGTTTATTATTCACTATCAGGCTAGATGCTTCAATTTTTGAATAGATGCTTCAATTTTGGATGCTCGGCAATAGCAACAAGAATACAAAATTGTAAGGTTTAAGGATGGGGTTTAATTTCGTATTCTTAAATTTTGTATTCTTGTTAGCTAAATTGAGCATCAGGGAGGGTTTAAGGATGATTCAACCTTTGAATAGATGCTTCAATTTCGTATTCTTGTTAGCTAGTGTCGAGCATGAGGTTGGGTTTAAGGATGGGGTTTAAGTGTTTAACGTGGATAGTATTATTTTGCAACATATACATAACTAGTCCTTTATTTTTTTTTCTTTTTTGTCATCCAACACAATCAACAACTTTTTTTACGAGTGTTGTACAAACATGATCAACGTTATTGTTGTAGGGTTATTTGTGTTATACACATTTGATTGGAGAAATAGATTGCACTTGTTTTGGGTGTCGAGACACCTGTACTTGCCACCACAATGAGCATTTTTTAATTGCATTTCTAAAACAGTTACAACATCTTTTATAGTACTTTAATTTATTAACACTTAAAATAAGCAATAAGCAAAACATTGAGTTGTAAAGATTTGGTATTCAAATGACATTTTGTGTTTAATCATAATAATACTCATCCGAATAAGCGTCCTATAAAATTAGATTTAATAGGACCTATATAATAAGTATCATATTGGATTATAATCTAACAAGACCAACCAAAAAAGAGTCGTATAAAATTAGATCTAATAGGACCTACATACTAAGTGTCATATTGGATTATAATATAATAAGACCAAACATACAAAAAGTCCTATAAAATGCAATATAATACGATCATTATATCAAATGTCCTATTAAGTTATATCATAATGAAACCATATTAAAAAAGTGTCTTATAAATCAACTTAATAGCTTCCACTTATAAAGTGTCCTATAAAAAGCCACTATAATATGACTTAAAATTTAATTGGTCCTATAAAACGTTTTTTAAGACCCCTTTTAGAAAAGTGTCCTACACAAAGGTCTTAAAAGCCCTTTATTTTTGTAGTGGCACCTTTGTGGACTCTATCGTAATTTATGTTCGAGATACATCAAATGATGTTTAACTAGAATTGCTTCTAAAGACTGTAATGTTGTATATTGAATCCAGACGATCAATGCCAAGCAGTCGAGAACCAAGACGTACTCCTATGTGAGAACAAGAGGTTCACAATTAAACTATTACAGTTGATAAAGCATTATTATAAACATTTTTTTCAGAGAGAGAATTGCAAAAATGGTCCTTGTGGTTTGGCCAAATTGCACGTTTGGCGAATGTTTGGTCCTACTTTTAGTCCTTGGTCGAACTAAAATGACTGAAATACCCTCTGCTATCACTTTTTGAATTTCTTCTTTAATTTTTATTTAAAACCTCAAATCCATATACTCTCTTTTAACAAATTCACTAATAAAATCTAAACTCCAAAACTTTAACCCATATTTTATACAACCTCAATTATTATCATTACCATCATCACCATCTTCAACCCATCACCCGCAACCACCACCCTCATCATCTTTAGCAAAAAAAACCACTTCATAACCATCTTTGAAATCAACAACCACAACTTCATATAAACAAAATAAAATCCAAGCCTAAAACCATAAGATTTATACAAACCAAACCCTAAATCCGCCACTGGCCGCTGTTCTTCGCCGCTCCGAATTGTCGCTGTTTTTCTATGCTCCGACCCGCCGCCCTTGTCCACCGCCCGTCTTTTTCAAAACCCCACAAGAAATATTTGTTTCATAGATCTTAATTAACAAATACACTATTAAATTTGGATCAATTTATTAATGCTAATTTTGTTTTCAAAACCCCACAAGAATTGGACCGGGATGATGAAGCGCTCGTTCTAGACCGGTTTAGTGTTGTTTGAGTCCTCTGATTTAGTAGCGAGTAAGATCTTCATTTTTCCAGTTGACGTTTTAGAGGTGTTTGGCTGAGATGATTGTGAGTTCTAGATCCATGGGTTTTGGAGGTGTTGGGCGATGGGTTGACATGGTGGGATTTGATAAGTTTATAAGATGGTTCGGTGATGATGAATATATGGAAAATTGGAAACAAAGAATTTTTTTTATAAAGAGAGAAATTCATAAACACTTATGTGAGGTGCTAGTATATGAATTTCGTGCTTTTAATTACGAGGTCTAGAAGGTTGTGTTGTAAAATGCCTTTAAAGAGTAAGTTAAATGCCCCCGATGTTGCTATTGTCTAGGTAGAAAAGCCATTTGCTTGAGGACAAGCAAATCCTAAGTGTAGGGGTATTTGATGAGGTGTTATTTTATAGACTTTTTCAGGGTCATTTAACCTCCTAAATCATGCAAATATGCCCAGATTATGTGATTAATCATTTGTTTTCAGGTTTTTAGCACTTGGATGGCATTTAAAGGAAATACACGTGACGTAGGCTCATTTGTAGAAAAAACGGACAAGATTACGGACTTTCACCTTTTATCTTGAAGAAACATTGTTCACGGAGCGTGGAGACGGCGTTGCCGAACGCGACGCCGTCGCGATCTTTCTAGTGACGACGTCAGAGATTTGACGACGGCATCATGACGTAACCGACTTAAATCAGATCTAGAAGATTCTATCTGGTGACGGCGTCACAACCTACACTTGACGTCGTCACGCCACTTTGCCTATATATACAAAACCAAATTTAGGGTATTAAGTGTGTAACTTTGTATAACTTTTGGGAGTCGAACCCTAAGTATTTTCTCGGCTTTTAGGCCGTCTTTAAGGCTTTAAAACCTTATAGTAACTGACGTTAATTCATGTTTTAATCAAATAAGATTGTTTGTCTTTAATCATTCAATATGTCTATGTGTTGTGTGATTGATTCATGTTCTTTCTTTCTTTATAACATGCTAGGCTAAACCCTCCCTTGTATTTACTTATGATTGTATGAAACTTAGATTGTAGATCATTTTAATGCTGCTTCTTATATTGAATGTGCGCGTTAGGCTTTAGAAAACTAGCCATAAGATATTTAATTGGCATAGACGTCTAGGGAAACGCGAGTGTGTAGAAAGGATACCATCGGTAACAGTCTTCATACTATCTTACCCCTGATATGGTTGATCCCTCTTAAGATATTTCAATGGCATGTAATGTACTCTTAGGGGCCTTGTAATATTGTTCATACTACCTTACATGTGTGTTGCCCTAACGGAATATTACATAGACGGCGGGTTCATGTAATCCATTCATGACGTAAGAAATACTTACACAGATCATCACAAGTGTGACAAAGCAATAGTATTAGGAGAAACAATCTAAGAAGTAGTACATGATTAAGTAAATATATCTTTTTATCATAAAGTTATCACCAATAAAATAGACTTAGTTTAATTAATTAGTTAAACAACCAACCTCTCATTTGACTGCTTTCGTAAAATATAAAATTACAAAAAGTATCTCATTTCAATCCCGTAGATCTCGGCTAAGCCTTGTTCGAGCCTTCCAAACCTATTCCCCTATAGAAGAATAACAACCCCCGAGTCTTGCCTATACTAGGTCAGTTACAATAGTCTTCCCAACCTATCTTTAATCAAATATCTCAGGAGTCCAACCACCATCAGTGAGTCTCACATCATATGCGGACTTGAATACAAAAAAATATCTAAAATGTGAGATAATGCATGAGAAAGTTTAAAGTAAGTAAACTGATAGCCTTACTTCAAGCACTTGATGCCATGGTTGCGTAATAAAAAAAATAGTCAACTTATTTAAATTCTTTTGTTTAACTAATTCTCATATCAATTACCATCTTTGTGTCATCAGTGGTGTAGCTCTATCATACACCTTTAAGTTGGCTAAGTAACAAAAGGAAACAAGGAGCATGATTGCACCAAGAAGTATCCAAATTTGATCTTTATGGGGACACGAAATGTAACAACAGTTGGTTTGCCATGAAACTCGTTTTGAATGAATTTGTGATTGTATATACTTAGTAGCTTATTGTTTGATTTTTATTATTTGCTATTAAGAATTAAAGATGGGAGTAAAAGTCTATGAGATAAAGTTAAAAAAGGTAGTCATTAATTTTATATTTCCAAGTTAATAGTCATAATTTTTGCAACTATTATGAAAATTATTATTCGACCCCGGATGCTTGGAATAACAATCAAACAATGAGTTCGAATGAAACTCTAAACAATCACTTAGTTGTGATTAAACAAAAACATCAAGCATTTTTCCTTATTATGTATGCCAAACATAATAGAAAGTTTGAATCGTCAAATGACAAAATACAAAACCAAAATTGTGATTAAAGAAATTGTTCTGAGATAGATGATCAGTTTAAGGAGGCACACATGAAGCATTTTTCCTCGTCATGCATGCTTTTAGTAGGAATTGAAAATTTGGTATAAAATATATCATAATGCATTCTTTGCTACTTGAGTACCAATAGGTTAGTTTTATACTTAACATGCATTAACATGACAAGTGGAATACCTAAATACTTGGATGGCCTTCACACAAATTTAAAAAAAAATACGTATTCTACTTTAAAATTATAATAACTAAATTAATATTGTGATATTTATGGGAAACTAGAAGGAGGGGTTGAATTGTTTACCGGTTAATTGGCCGTTTTAAACTTTGCTTATAAAATGGTTTGATTCGAGTTGTATGTCAATCAATCAACAATATGAACCACAATTAAACTATCTAATGTAATGAACTAAATACACAATAACAATATAGAGAGATAAGGAAAGAAACGATCAAACCAAAACACCAAGATTTATAGTCGTTTGGCTACAAAACACCTCTTCGCCCTACTCCACTCCCCGAGTACTCCACTCGAGATTTCACCATGTCAACAAGCTCCCTTTGGACGAAGAAAACCGTTTACACGTCACTTACTTTCTTTTCCGACACTATGCTAGATGTCGAGTCCTAATCTTAGCTAGAACCAATCTAAGACTTCACTAAGTCTTTATACACTCACAAGATTTATACTCTTGGATTGACACACAATCCAATTCACACAAATATACAATTTACACTATTAGATCTACACACAATCCAATTTACACAACAACACAAAGTAAATATAATGAAGATTTGTGATCTTGAGGAGGAAGAAAGAGATCACTTGATAACAATTCATTTCTAGATGAGTATGAATGTTCTTCTCTTGTACTTGATTAGAAGAAGAGAGGAAGAGAGAATTAATCACTTGAAACAAGATCAAGATATGTTAGTGATCAAAATATGTGTTTTTAGAAAGAAAGAAAGACGAGAGAAAAGTAGATCTGAAAAAATTCAGGACAAGAGGTTCTGTTTTTCAGATTAGGTGGCCCAGTATTTATAGGAGACAAAAAGAGCCGTTGCTCTGATGGCGGTCCCGGCGGTCACTGCGGTCCCTAATATATTAGGCGGCCGCCAGGCCTATAAGAGGGCCGCCAGTAGAGTACGCTCCTTTTTTTGTCTTTTAGTGGGGAAAGTGTTATCTGTTTTGGAACCTTCCATTTTGGGGGGAAATTTTGATTTCATATTTATTGTTTTAATAAAATATTTCTTTTATAAAAATAAATATTTTGTGTATATATTTTTTTAAATACACTTTTGTAGAAATGTAAGGTTTAAGAAAAAATATTTTTCTTGATCACTAATCATATTTAATGATTTGTTTATCCATACCGTAAGTGATTAATCTTAAAAATATAATTTTACGATTAGTAATTTATAAACGTTTAATTTTATTGTAAACGTTTTTACATTTTGTTATTATCAAAACATAGAGAGGTCGAAACATATAAATAACGTTTTTAGACATTATTTGTAATAACAATTTCCCCCTTTTTGACGATGACAAAATATAAACTCATTTAGTATAAAAATAGAAGTTTATAAATTATTAATGAGTTTAATTCCATTTCTCCCTCTTTTTGTCGAATTCAAAAAGGTTGATCGTCGAATTGTAGAAGAGAGACAGAAATCGACGATTAAAGACTCCCTCTTGATGTAAGCTCCCCCTTGTTCGGGGCACCAAGGAATTGATATTATGATAGTTTGTTTGCTACAAAACAAAGTTAGAAACACAAGTGCAAACCATCATAGTATGACAAATATCTCAAGATTATAACCTACACTTTAGAAACTCATAAATAAAGTTTATTCAAATTTCTAGAAAGATCATACATAGTCATAGGAGACAATATATGATGATATAACATACGATAATAATATCCTAACATAACATAATTAGAGCATCCAATAAAAGTAAACTAGTAGATGATTCTTGATTTTTAGAAGATGTTTTAAGGCTTGTTGGTGGTGATGGATGAGGGGAAAAGAGTTGAGGGCCCAATGATAAGAGATTTGATTCGGTTGAGGTCATCTTTCAAGACATTGAAGATTTCACGAGTTCCCAAGCAATAGTGGCAAATGTCCAAATAAAAATTTACTTGGTCTAGAAAATGAGGATGAGTGAATGGTGAGGAAGAAGGTGAACGATTAGTTAACTCAATTGCATGTTGAATGTTGATATCAAGAAGATTTGAAAGCTGTAGGAGTTCATACAAATAGTTTTCACTATGACTTTGAGTAGAAATCTGTAGAGGTAAAGAGGAGGATGTAGGATTAGATGAATTTGGAGAGGGAGGCAAAGGAGTAGTATCAAAGATTAGAGAATTTAGTAGAGATTTAAGTAGTGAGTTGTTTGGAGATAAAGGAGGTGAGTAAAGCAAAGAGTGAGTGTTTCTCCAAGAGTCTATGATTGATTTATGATATTTTTACCATAGTTTTTAGGAGATGACATGGTAGAAACAAGATGAAAATGGGATGTGTTTGATGAGTAGTAATGAAGAGAATGATGTTCTTATATAGGTGAATGTATGGCAAGGCATGGTATGGTAGTATTAAGGTGTAAGAATTTGTTTTGACATTAAGGGAAATGTCAGCTTTTTACCAAAAGATTAGTCAAAGGTTCAGAAAAAAAAGAGAAGGCTAAAAAGAAACATAACTTCTGTCGGCGGTCCCATAAAGTTTAGGGCGGTCCTAGATATATGAGGGTGGCCGCCTAACCTTTTAGGGGGCCATTTTCTGGAGTTTGGAAATTTTCCAAAAGTTAGACTTTTTCAGAATAACTTAAGAGAGTTGGAAGGGTGATTATGGCATTTCCAATTCTTCAAAGATCCCATACCCTAGCTAAAATAAGAGATAAATCATGCAATGGAACCAAGTAGAAGAATATAAATAACATAAAGGTTCATGAAGTATCATAAAACAAGCATGATATAGCGACTAGGACAAGTTGTACACTTACTAGAGTAACCAAAATAGATATCAAGAAAGTATTTCATAGTAGCAATAGTACGTATATCTAATAAATAAACATCTTAATCATTTTCTAAATCATCACTCGAAACTTCGTTAGAGGAGATGTAGATAATTCCTTGTAGATGAGTGGGATGAACCCAAGGTTTCATGGATGGCCAATATGAGATGTATTTTGATTTTTGTAGATGAGGATTAGTTTTAATGAGATGATCATATAGACGATTTAGAATCATTCCGTATGACATTGGAGAGTTAGGTTGTCTTTTAATCTTTTCAACTCGCTTGGTTAGAAAGTAGGAAAAGTTGAAAGGAGTGATAGTTAGAATGCAATACATCATGTGACATGATGATGCGGGAAGAAATGGTGAGTCATTTTGAGTGCCAAAGGAATTATCTTGAATGATTTCATTCCAAGATCTCATGTCATGGCGAAGTTCTTCCTTGAGGATTTCGTTTGGAAGAATGGTTTGTGACTGATAGAATAATTTCATTTGGTGTTAGAATATGTGTTTGATAAGGTGCGTTTGACTCTTGATCAGTTTTCAAAGAATCAAGAGAGGACTCTTCAGAGTAGGAACATTCTCCTTCGCATGGAATGGAGAGAATTGAGGCAAATGACTCGAGTGAGAATTTAAATGTTCTTTTTAATGCCCAGAATGTCAAGGAGATGTTTTGATCGTCATCTTTAGTTATTTCTATTGAAGAATAAAATTCAAGTAGAAAGCTTGGACAAATTCCTTCATGAAGTTCATATATTTTGATAATTTGAAAAAAGGTTTGAATGTTATCATATTTAGTGGATTCAGGAGATACGAGACGACCTTCATGAATTGACCTATGCTCTAGGTCTTGAATGATGGGTTTTAAGATATTAGGGATGTAGTTTTCATTTGAGCTTTTTTTTGGAACGTATGATTTTGTACCGCAGCTCATCTTCCAAAGTCAGTTCACCTAGAATTTAAAATGATAGTTTTAGTGGTGTTCTTTTATTTAAAGATATGACTAATGTGTGCCTAAATGTGACAAATGTGGAGTAGCGATTAACTCGACCTAACCATAAAATCCTAAGAATTAACCCAAACACTCCTTAGTTTGATTTTGCTCATCCAAACAAGTCAAAAAATACATATGATTTATGTATCTCGTAATTTGTTCATGAGATCATTATGCATGTATTTGAAAATGTTTTTAGGTTGTATTAACAATGCATAATAGCAATTTTATTATGTTCCTAACGTGAGTGATTTGAAAATAAAATTAGGGTTTTAGTTTAAAATCAATTTTTCAATAATCTCACTAATATGTGCAAATCCTATGTATACGGGAAGCATATTAGTTGTACATTGTATCCTAGTAGTTCTAATTGTACAAAATTGAAAGAAAAATGAAAAATCCCCAGTTTTAATTTTTGGTGTTCATCATGAACCCTAGACTTAAATTGAAAGAAAGTAGATGAAATGACTTACAATTGATGATCTTTGTGATATTAGGATTGATTATTAGTGTTGATTTGATCTACTATTGATGTTTTAATGGTTGAATTTGAGTTTTGGTGGGTTTTGGGTCGTGGTTCGCAGCAGCAGCAGGTAAAGGGGTGTTTGTTTTTGTGTTTTGAAATTTTTTATTTAAGTGTTCCATATTATGATTTGTTGATGGTGGTCCCATATCTCTGGCGGTCCCAAATATATTGGGGGGGGGGCGCCTATATGGGGGCCGCCCTCAGGCAAGGGTTTTGGACTCATTTTTGACGAAAATTTTACGAAGAGGAGTGACTTTTTAATTTGCATTTCGCTAATTAAAGGTGCTTAAAGTACTTCGGATAAAGTATTTAAGTTGTCACGACACGGAATAGAACACGGACTAGAATCGAAACTAAAAGAAGGAGAAGCGGACACATAAGGTTTATGGAATGTGTTCCATCATTCCTAAACCAAGACGTAGATAGTTAAATGATTCACATTTAAGGGGTTTAGTAAGGATGTTGGCGATGTTGTCGATGGACAGAACTTTTTTGATTGAAATATGTCCTTTTTGGACATTATCATGAAGAAAGTGGTGACGAATTTTTATGTGTTTGGTACGAGAATGTTGCACCGTGTTTTTGCTAAGGTCAATCGCGCCTTTGTTGTCGCACATGATGGGAACGTCGTTGAGTCATACGTCGTAGTCGATGAGAGCTTGTTTCATTCATAGTGCTTGTTGACATGCCTTTCTGGCGCTTACGTATTTGGCTTCGGTAGTGGATATAGTAAGAGCGGTTTGTTTCTTCGAGAACCAAGATGTCAAACAACATCCCACGAATGTACAAATACCGCTAGTGCTCTTTCGGTCCACATAATCTCCCGCATGATCAGAGTCGGCATATACTACGGTTTCTATGTCGGTCCCCTTAGGATACCATAATCCTAAGTGCGTAGTGCCTTTAATATATCGGAAGATACGCTTAACCGCTTCAAGGTGAGAGGTTTTGGGAGCCTCTTGGAAGCGGGCACAAAGGCAGACACTAAACATGATATCGGGCCTACTTGCCGTTAGGTATAATAAACTACCTATCATGCCTCGATACTTGGTACTATCTACTGACTCACACTCTTCGTCTTTCGTGAGTTTAGTATCTGAGGACATAGGTGTTTTCATTGGTTTAGAATCCTTTAGACCAAATTTCTTAAGCATTTCATTAATATACTTAGATTGATTAAAGAATATACCGTCTTCTATTTGTTTTAATTGTAATCCAAGGAAGAAGTTAAGTTCACCCATCATGCTCATCTCGAACTCGTCATGTATGATTTTGGCAAAATCATCACACATTTCTTGACAAGTCGAACCGAATATAATGTCATAGACATATATTTGAACAATGATGAGATTTGAACTTTTCTTCTTAGTAAAAAGTGTGTTATCTACCATTCTTATTTTAAACTCATGTTTAATAAGGAAAGATTTTAATCTATCATACCAAGCTTTGGGTGCTTGTTTAAGACCATATAAAGCTTTCTTTAATTTATAAACATGATTTGGTTTTTCGAAATCGATGAATCCCGGAGGTTGTGCCACGTATACCTCCTCATTGATAAAACCGTTCAGGAATGCATTTTTTACATCCATTTGGAATAGTTTAAAATCTAAGCCACAAGCATAAGCTAATAATATTCTAATAGACTCAAGTCTAGCAACCGGAGCATAAGTTTCATCATAATTGATGCCCTCTTGTTGGTTATAGCCTTGAGCAACTAACCTAGCTTTGTTTCGAGAAACAACACCGTTCTCGTTTAACTTATTTCTAAACACCCACTTAGTTCCTATGATAGTCATATTCCTAGGTTGTGGAACTGTAGTATATTGGATATCATAACACAAGGTAAGGATTAGGGGTTGGGCCTTATATTGTAGAGAGAAAGTGATATTTCTAGTGAGAGAAAACACCTTAAGTGTGTGTAATATTAAATGAACAACCAACCCCTCTCAATGGCTGAGAGGGGGTTTAAATACAAGAGTTTATATGCCCTAAGTAGGCTTTGGAGTGGGCTAACATGTGGGTAGAGACCCGGCCCAACGCCATAAGTCATACGGTAACTAAACGATAAATATTACGACTACGAGCTAACCTATGCTAGACATAACACGGGGTGACCGAGTCTTTTTCATGATCCTAACAATCTCCCCCTAAGGGAGGTCACCCCAGAAAATACAATTTGAATCCTAGCATTATATGTCTTGGACTTTTGACTTCAGCTCGTAATCTTTGATTCTTCATTCATTGATCTCTTTGTACATAGTGAGTAGTGATCTTTTGACTTTAAGCTTGAGCTTTTTCCTTTAGGCTTGTCTTTGAATGTGATCTTGAGCTTTCTTGAGATCATCAGCCACAGTAAATCTCTAATCATCATCTTGTGATCTTTTGCCAACTTGCGTGCTTGTGACTTTTGGGCCGACATGCTCATACTTGTTACAATCTTGAAAGCATGACTTTATGCTCCTATTACTTCATCAATTTAACTTGCTGACGAAGAAGTTGATATCAGAGTTGCGGAAGCTTTAGGTCATTCTTTCTTGATGTTGTAAAGTCATTGAGTCTTGAGTATGAGCATGTGGCTATGAACTTGACTCTGCTGGAATGAGGTATCTGCATCTCCATCTTTATGTAATCCTGAAATAAAACAGTTAACAATAAAGCTTGGTGACGAATATGGCTTTGTCATTCGTCAAAGTTCGGTTGCATTAACCTCCGGTTCCGTGAGGACTGTTTTACAGTATAAATACTATACCTGTGATCAGGTAGATTCATTATAAGAACCTCCTTGACAGGGTTTCCAGCTCAAAGTGTTAGATCATCTAACGCAGATGCATTAGATTCACTGTACTTGCTAGTATCTCTTTACCGGACACCTCAAAGCAGGCTACCTCACTAATAGTATTGCTACTAATAGAACGGTAAGAGTGAATCAGTGAGTTACTATCTCACCGATTGAAGATAAAATTGATTTGAAAATCAATCGATGTGTCACTAGTAAAAGTGATTTTTGTAACACATCGAGAGTTTTAAGCTTTTATCAAAATTCATCCTCCGTCAATTCATAATCTGGACCGAATCGATGCCCAGTGTCACAAGTTTGATCCATTAAGGATCTCACAAGTCACCTACCTAGAGCTTGTTTGATGTTGGCTCTAGCAGGATTTCCATCTTCACTGTGAATACTTTCGTATCACTCGGATGTTCTGGCAATATCACAAGGATAATGCGTAGGACTCTTAAGATAATCCTTGTTTTCACAGTGTGTGATAAACAAGTACATTTGAATTGTGTCCTAACAAGATTAATTGATGATCTCTAGGCTCTAGACTCAATAGTGAGTTTTGATTTAAGTAAGCGGAGGCTGGAACAGACTGCCACCTTTTCAATACCGACTAACTCGGAGTGAGAGAGTCAGTAGATTACGTGTTAAGTCTCCGTGACAATTGAAACAGAAATCTTTTAAGAGATTCTGAGTGGCTAGGGAGGGTTGTGCAGCGTATCACTGGGTCCATGATACTTGTCTTCCATGTCAGCAATCAACCATATGATTCTGACTGCATATGTATTGACCCAGTTTCTGCCTAATGTTAAAGGACGGATGCTTTCTTTTCACCCTTTATCTTAACATTTCTTTTTCATTCTTCAACCCCTTCAGTGCTTATCGAGACTTCATTACTAGTACCTTCTTGGGTTTGTTTCAGTACTAGCTCCATCTCAATCCGTACTATTCCCTTATTCACATTACTCCTTTTGTAATCATACCTAATGACTTCTACACTAACTAGTGAGTTATCCCTGGGTAGATCCCTCCGACTCTGATGGGATCGTGGGAACTAATACCTACCCTTACCATCCTTATAACTCTGATAAAGTAATTACAAGGTCGGTCTTTGGTATTTCCATAATTTCCATTCGCTCCCCCTCAATATGTGCATCGATATTCAAAAGATTTTAGCACATATGGGAGAGCATACTTTTTGAGTCCAAAAGATTACATTTTTTTATCAGATTTTCATATTAAAATCACATTCTCTCCCCCGATCAAAAATTCAAATCCGTTGAGATTTTAGATCTCAGGTGATTTAATTTAGGAAAAATTTGGGAGAAAAATGCATCTGATTTATACAAGCCGATAATGGAACATATTTATGCTCCCCCTCAATATATGAGGGATTCGGTTAGTGTCAGGTATGATGTGTATGAAGGATTTTAAGAGAAAGATTCAAGAAAAAATTCATACCCTGACACATAACATGTTGTTATTACACTAGTAGTTATTGTACAAATAGAATAATAGTTTACACATGATATTGACCTTTTGAAGGGGATGACGATGTCATTCCGTTCTCTGAAGAAGTCTGCAGTCAATATCACGAACTCTTCCACCAACAAAGCATTCTAAATTCCGGAAGTTCCTTCTCGTCTTCAGTCGCCTTTCAATAGCCGCCATGAACTCTTTGCTCGTCGTCACGTCCTTCTGAGTCTAAAACCTCGTATTTATTCCCGGATTAAATCTCTTAATCTGGTATTTTTAACTTTGTAATCTAGTACTTCCAGAATACGTGACAGTGTCCCGTCACTGAACTTGTAGATTTCATTATACCGCATGATCTTTCATTCCTTAGAGTTGACCGAGAACACAACAGCTCGTGGAGACTCAATGATGGTGTAATCATGCTTGAACTCATATCCTGTAGCATCCCATCCTGGTTTGGTGAGGTTCAGTTGCTTATGGTAGCTTTCAATACCAAGTTGAAAGTCTTCAACCCGTTGACGAATCACCAAGTTGCGGGTCCAGATCTTGACAACAGTGGATAGCATGCATTTGTCAGAACCAGGAAGATGATCAAGATGACCCTATAGAAGAAGTATATCCAGATCTTCAAATTCGCTTAGATACAGGTTCTTGAAATCTTTTTAGCAATGGTGTGCTCTTGGTAGTCAGCCCTGCGGAGGACAATCTCACTTAAGTAGTCATAGTCATATCGTGAATAAGCTTTGATTCGGATGACGCTAAGGATCTTCATGTCTGTCAATGTAGAACTTCTGACGAGTAAACCACCAGTGTGCGATACCATATTTGTCACTTATATCGTAGGAGTACACATCTTCAATCCACAATTGTTCTGGCATGAGAAGTTCAAGGCCAAAGTCAGGATACCAAGCCGCTTTCATCTTGGAGATTGATAGTGCTGGACAGCTTCCCTTGTTGCCGTATCTCAAGTACTCTAAGTCTTTGTTAAAGAAGAATTGAGTCTGGATGGTTAGACGATCTGGAGGACCACCAAGAAGAAGAGGAAGGTTGACGTTGATTCTGACTTGATTGCCTTCAAGATTCGTCTAGTCTACCTGATCTGTAAGCAGCTTGTGACACTCCTCCATCTAGAACTAGAGGTGAATGACATCTGGGTAGAACGGTTTGACAACTTTATAAGCCTGTCCTTCGAGATCTGCTTGTGTAAGCGAGGTCTTGTTCACTTGACGGTAGTTCCAAGTAGTGTGTTCTCAG
>BQNB010047508.1:17565-43077 GCA_026074375.1 Tanacetum coccineum | reverse complement strand
TTTCCTGATAACTAACCTTAGGATCTACTCGAATGAGGATGTGTATGAGCATGGATGTCTATTCCGTCGATACGGCCATATATTCATGTCTCAGCTGCCTTGTTTGACGACGACCTCTGGTGAAAGTCAGAAGCTCCATACCCTATATCATTCTCCATCTTAAGAATGATTAAAAACCTGAGCCTTCTAATAAATACCCAATTTACCTTTTGACTTGTTACTCATTAGCTTTAGAGGTGGAGATCTGTATCCTTGTCAAGCCTATGATACGAACCTAATCACAACTGAGCAAATAAGCGTATCACTAAAATAATACACCCTAGATTAGTTGAGTGATCTGAGTGATTTCATTTCCATATTTCGCGAGGAGCTTGGTTTTGTACAGGAGATCTGAACATGAAAGAAATGCTTAACGGAAAAATCCTTAACCTCGGTTGGGATACATTTTCAAAATCTTTCTAAAGTCTACTTGAGGACAAGTAGGATTCAAGTGGAGGGATATTTGATATCATCAAATAACGTCATACTTTACTATCATTTATCTCACGTATTTTACCCACTTTTATATAATTATTGCAAGATATTGGTACTTAATTGCTTAAAGTTAATTATTGCAGTAATTATGGAGTCACTTGTAAAGAAGAAGCAAAAAGGCGCAATTATAGAGCTTAAACGAAGACATTTGAAGAATACTATTTTCTGCACCTATACGCCATATCCAGCAATGAAGATATGGCGTATCAGCGCCAGCTCAGCACAAGAAACGCGTAATGATCAATTCCTGATTCGACGTATCCACTACAACCAATACGCCATATGCACAGTTGTTCATCAGTCAAAGATACGCATTTAATATGATTGATGGTAATTATCTTAATTGATTTGATCTTATCACGGACTCTAAGGAAATTAACCCCTATACGCTGTATCAACTTATCCCCATGCGACGTATCCAGGCGTATTTCAGACACTATAAATACAAGACTCAAAAACGAGTTTTAGTGTGCAATATCACATTCTCTGTATAATATACAACTAAAGTCGAATTTCTCAAGCAAAAAAGAGCAGCCAAGGTCGAGCACTACTCCTAATTCCATAGAAAACATCGTGTAATTCTTACTTTCTTAATCATTTGATTTTTAATTATTTGATCACGTTTGTAACAATGACAATTATTGTGGGTTAATACCCTCGGGTTTTAGCCATGTTAATGAAGACTATAATGTTTGGTTTGTTTTAATCCGACTTTGCTTAATTTATCGTTGTTGTTTAATTATGTTTATGGCCTTATAGTTGTTTATGTGCTTGTGCATGTGACCTATCATTCAACTGGGTCTAGGGGGACCTAACCAGTAACCTAGATGCCGGGATGGCTCTCCATGTTATGTTTTATATGCCCGGACCAATAGGATCACAAATGACACCTTATCATTACTCTTTAATTATGAGCTTAGTTGACCGGCAGGTGACCCGATAATTGTTCAACCAGTATTGTTCATTTATTAATTGGTATTGATTTTGGCGGTGGACTATCGGTGTATAAAACAACATCAAGCAATAAGTAGGTAATGTCCCGATGGGCTAGGGTATTAACAGGATCACCACTGCTTTAATTCCCTATGGTAGATTATAATTAAACTATAGAATGCTTTATGCGGATGCGTTAACCGTGACAGGATTGTTCGTGTCTAGGTCTTAGAAAGAAGTACAGCCTAAGTCTTAAGAATGATATCCATTGCACTAACTAATCAAACAAGCATTTAATCAAATTTAACATGGTTAATACGATTTTCTATTATTTGGCTCATTCCGCTTATTTGCTTTAGTGTATATTGTGTTTAGAATTGATATTTGTCACCATAAACCTGTGCCAGTCTCTCGGGCTGAAAACCCCCCTTTTACCTCTAGTAAATATGTATAGCATAGGTTTAACCTGTAATTAGACTAATCTAGATAGAATAAAATACTGTTAGAATAATAAGTTAACTCTTACTCTTAGTGTTCGACACCCTACTTACCGCGAAGCTACATCTTGACCGGGTACTCTGCCCGTTAAAGTGTTGTCTTTAGGTTAGTCGGCTAAATATAAATGTAAAACCTGATAATCATAAATAACACATATACAACGACACATCAAGGTTTTTGGCGCCGCAACCTAAGTTGGCATTTCTATAACGGTCAACTTCCCTTACATCCCGAACTTTACATACTTTTACAAAATAAGTGGTGATATCGGCCACTTTTTACAATACTTTACATCGTTGATTTTTGTGCGTATCAACGAATAATTGATCCTTTCAAATAATTTCATCGGTGTAAGCTCTATGAATCGACTATCTTTTTCATCATTCATATATTTTTTTTCAACAATACATCAAAAATCTGGCGTATTTTCACCGTCTTCATAATCATCATTTGTCCGGCTAATTTCTCTTGAACTTTTTCTTCTTCGGACATAATAACATCATTGTGAAAGTAGCAAAAACATACAGCCTACAAACATTCCCGATTGCATTGTGCAAATTTTCCCGACCATTACATAGATAGAGAAATTTTCACTTTGACGCAGGAACTACAAAACTTTACACGAAAGCAACTAGCAACATTTGATCAAATAGGCTTTAATCTACACGGTAGGCTAAGGTGTAAAGGTGAAACAAAACAAATTTTAATTGGTGTAGGAAAAAGAAAGGAAGGCTCAAGCAGGTTTTCTAGGGTATCTTTACTTTCAAAAAATGAGAGTAACAAAAGGGTACACGGGGGTTAACTAACCAGTGTAGTTAGTTAAATTACGACATGTAGGCTTTAATGGTTTAGAAAATCCTTAAAAATTTACCAGTCAAACATGTTACTCCATCTAAATCCATAGTACTCATCATTGAGGTCTCGAGTGATATACCAGGCCAAGTTCTAAAGTCCACTACATCACTGACACACTCATATTTTTATGGAATTTTAGTAAGCAATTCGAAACGGATAGGCTCAATTCTCACAAATAAACATTAAGGGTTATAGTACGCTAGGTAATGTATCTAGTGATTTTTCACAAATAGTTATGCTAATTTTTTTTTAAAATTTGATCCATTTTTAGGCAAGTTAGCATTTTATTTGTGAAAATGAGGACAAGTACGTTCTAATTCTCCATCTCCCTACTTAAATTATACAACGTCCTCATTGTATAGACAAACATTTAAATAATATGGGAAAATAATTAGAACGAGGAAACTTCCCTGATAGTTTGCTCTGGATGGTTTTCCATTTTGTGTGTTTGAGTAAGAAGAGTGTTGAGGAAGGCTTCAGAATGCCCAAGAGAGGTCAACAACGAGGTAATTTTCAAGACTATACATTAAAAGTCGGTTTCGTTTAAAGCAAGGTCCGCAGAAAAGTTAAAGATGTTCGTTGCAATTCGTTGCTTTTGCTAACTCAAAAAAATACAAGCAAACAATTAAACACACAACTGTACAGGTTACAATACGCCGTATCCCAAACCCTAGGATACGCCGTATGTAAACCTGTGAAAACAATTAAATACTGGAATTTAAATACTGAAATTAAAAACTGATAATTGTCCAGACATGCATACGCCGTATCTAGAGGGGTTTGATACGCCGTATGTATGTCTGGGCAGACAGACTCAATATAAAATTAAAATTCAAACAATTTAAATGCGATAAACAATTAAAAACATAACCGGGTTATCTCCCGAGAGAGCACTTTTGTTTTAGCCGGTCTTTAAGTTCGACCTTTTTCTTTGGCTCTTACTTTGTTCGATGCACTGTCCACCCTTTGTCCTTTTTACGAAAGGTATCAAGGTAGATGCTGGATACTCCGTTAACAGTTTAGTCCCAAGAGTCGCGTTTGAGCGTGCGAATTCCCATAAATTATTCGTTGTCCCGAATTGAGTACTTGATCACCTCGAATTTATCCACTCTACATATCCCTTCGTTTCCTTGGTTATTATTGCCAGAGTGCGGTGCATCATTTTGAATGAAGTTTTCTGTTCCGCTATTGTTATCATTGCACTTCACTTTAGCTAGAATAGGGAAAAAAAAATGTTAAAAAGTAAAAAAAATAAAAGAAAAAAAAAAAAAAAATAAAAAAAAAAATAAAAAACAAAAAAAAAAAAAATAAAAAATAATAAAAAAAAAATATAAAAAAAAAAAAAAAAAAAAAAAAAAAAATAAAAAAAAGAAAAATGAAAAAAATGGAAAAAAAAAAAAAAAAAAAAAAAAAAAAAAAAAAAAAAAAAAAAAAAAAAAAAAAAAAACAAAAAAATAAAAAAAAAAAAAAGAAAAAAAAAAAAAAAAAAATAAAAAAAAAAAAAAAAAAAAAATATAAAAAAAAAAAAAAAAACTTCAGAAGTTTCAGTACTTTTGGTCCTTGAAGATGTTTCATTGTGCCATTTTTGGAAGTATTCAGCCATTTCTTAGATGGCTATTTTAGCATCAACGGCAGTTTTGGAAGGTATGACACCTTTTAAGTCTAGAATTTGTCGAGTTGGAACATCGAGCCCATTATAAAACAAGATGACTTCCTGCATGTCGGTTAAGTAATGTTGAGGGCACTTCATCAGCAATTCTTTAAATCTTTCCTATGCACGAAAAAGGCTTTCATCGGGTTCCTGCTGGAAGTTGTTGATTTCCTCCATTTTCTTTGCGGTACGGGCAGGTGGACAGTATTTGTTTAGAAATTTAGTTTTAAGAACTTCACAGGTTGTAATCGAGCCTGATGTTTGGTTCCTTAGCCATCTGCTTGCTGTTCCAGTGAGGGATACAGGGAAGGCTCGTCGAACCATGATTTGATGTTGAGTTATTTTTGGGATGTGAAATAAGTCAACAATCTTTAGAACCTTCTCGATGTGCTCGTTTGCATCTTCGTGTTCTGAGCCACTGAAAGTATTGTCACAAAGTTCCTTGAGAAATTGCCCCTTCAATTCAAAGTGGGTGTCTTGGTTGATCGTGGGCCTAGTAACGCCCGACCCGTAATCTCCTCGGGTTTTGCTCATGTACTGCTCCATTGTTTCTGTCATTGTTTCTCTTACTTCTTCCTCTGATTGTTCCCCGATGTCAAAAATATGATCGAACTCTGGTGAATTCGATTCTACGAGACTTGGTGTATCGAAAAGCCTCCTTCTTGAGCGAAATTTTTGTTTCGGGTTTTCAAAAGGTGAGAGTAGTTCCTTTGTAGAACTTTTTGTCATGCACGACCTGAAACAAATGACAATAAATTAGTAGGATATGTCCTGATGAGAGAAATCAAATGTAGAATCTGTTATCCCTAAAGATTCACATAACAAGAGACATGAGTCCAAGCCAAACTGAAATGTTAAAAAACTCAAGACAGACTCATATCAAACCCATAATCTATAACACCACAAACCACAACTTCACATCATCAACAATCAAATATAACAACAACATCCACCGTCACAAATCCAATCCATCTAATACCTATAAATCCCTTTATCGCCTCATTCTCCACAACCATCTTATCATGACTCGAAACATAAACAATACAAAGACAACACGATCTCAGATTCTTTCATTCGTTAATCAGTAGGATATGCTCTTACAAGAAGGAATACAAAAATTTAAACACGGAAATCAATTCTTAGTTCTGTATACTGTATCAAATGACTGATACGCCGTATTCTATTGATTAGTAATATGCCGTATGAGTCTGTTGAATAGCAGTACGCCGTATCGAGTTCACTGAATACGCCGTATGTTTGGAAGAACAAATGCGTCGTTTAGACAGTAAAAACAACGCGTTGTCCTCAGTAGAAGGTTAGATACGCCGTATCAAGTGATCAGTCAGAACATAATAATATATAAAACATAATTAAATGCAATAAATTAAAGCACACAATTAAACTAAACAAATAGCTGTTAGAAATCAGAATTAATAATTTTACACTAAACAAGTTAAAGGTTATAAATACTAAAAAGAATAAAGATGAAACTAATCACTCCCCGGCAATGGCGCCAAAAACCATGATGTGTCGTTGTATAGGTGTTATTTATGATTATCATGTTTTACATTTATATTTAGCCGACTAACCTAAAGACAACACTTTAACGGGCCAGATGTACCGACGGTCCAAGATGTAGCTTCGCGGTAAGTAGGGGTGTAAAACACTAAGATGAGAGTTACCTATTATTCTGATCAGATTTTTATTCTATCTAGATTAGTCCTACATTACTGGTTTAAACCATGTTATACATATTTACTAAAGGTAAAAGGGAGGTTTTTAGCCTGAGAGACTGGCACAGGTTTATGGTGACAAATATCAACTCTAAGCACAATACACACTAAAGCAAATAAACACAAGACAAAAGAGCGGAACGAGCCAACTAATAGAAAATTATATTAACCATGTTAAATTTGATTAAATGCTGGTTTGATTAATTAGTGCAATGGCTGCTTATCTCGAGGCGCATCCATTCCTTAGATTAGGCCGGTGACTAAATCGTCAAGACCTAGAACAAAAGACGAAAAATCCTTTCACGATTAACGCATCTACATAAAGCATCCTATAGTTTAATTATAATCTACCATAGGGAATTAAAGCAGTGGTGATCCTGTTAATACCCTAGCCTATCGGGACTTTACCTACTTATTGCTTGATGTTGTTTTATACACTAGTAGTCCAACCACCAAATTCATACAATTATAAATTAACAATATTGGTTGAACAATTATCGGGTCACCTATCGGTCAACTAAGCTCATAATCAAAGAGTAATGATAAGGTGTCATTTGTGATCCTATTGGTCCGGGTATATAGAAAAACAACTGAGAGAGCCATCTCCCGACATCTAGGTTACTGGTTCGTCTTCTAGACCCCATTTGAATGATAGGTCGCATGTACAAGCACATAAACAAGCATAAGGCGATAAACATAATTAAACAACAATGATAAATTAAGCAAAGCCGGATTAAAACAAACCAAACATTATATTCTTTATTAACATGGCTAATACCTGAGGGTATTAGCCCACAATCATCGTTATTATTAAAAACATGATCAAACAATCAAAAATTGAATGATTAAGAAAGTAAGAATTACACGATGTCTTCTATGGAATTAAGAGTAGTGCTCGACCTTGGAATGTCTCTTGGCTGAGAAATTCGACTTTAGTTGTATACTATACAGATAATGTGATATCGCACACTAAAACTCGTTTTTGAGTCTTGTATTTATAGTGTCTGAAATACGCCTGGATACGCTGTATGGGGATAAGTGGATACGGCGTATAAGGGTTAATTTCCTTAGAGTACGTGATAAGATCAAATCAATTAAGATAATTACTATTAATCTTATTAAATGTGTATCTTTGACTGATGAACAGTTATGCATTACTCTTATCGTTGTAGTAGATACGCCGGATCGGGAATTGATCATTACGCGTTTCTTGTGCCGAGCTGGCGCTGATACGCCGTATCTTTATTGCTAGATATGGCGTATAGGTGCAAAAAATAGTATTCTTCAAATGTCTTCATTTATGCTCTAGAATTGCGCCTTTTAGCTTCTTCTTCACAAGTGACTCCATAATTACTGCAATAATAAACTTTAAGCAATTAAGTACCAATATCTTGCAATAATTATATAAAAGTGGGTAAAATACGTGGGATAAATGATAGTAAAGTATGACGTTATTTGATGATATCAAGCTCCATCACAATAAGAGTTGGAACTTCTTTTTGGTCCTCTGTACGATCAATTTTTCAATACGGGTACTTTAAGTGTCAATAAGTCCTCTTCTCTCGCCAACAATTCTGCACAGCAAGACACAACACCTACAACTAATATTCACTCTTCAACAGAACCATCAACACTAACTAATGTTAATGCTGAGGAAAACAATGATAATCAAGCAAAAGATGCACAATTCCAACAAGATGAATTTACCAATCCTTTCTGTACGCCGGTACAAGAACTTGCCGAGTCTTCCTCACACAATATTGGTAACTCAAATTTGCATACCTTCAATCAACCACAAGATTCCGAATACCGATGGATAAAAGATCACCCATTAACTCAAGTTCGTGGCAATCTATCCAAGCCAGTTAAAACTAGACGACAACTTACAACCGATCCTGAAATGTGTATGTTCAGAACTCACCTGTGGAGTAACTGAGCACGAATTCGATAACATTAAGAGAGAATGGATGATTCAGCATGGATAAAGCAATGTAGGAAGGGCCTTCCATCAGTTTTGACAGACTCCAATCTAGGAACACGTTGACAAACCCTTTGTCAAGAACTTAATCAAGCAATGTGGTTTATGAAAACAAAAGAAGATGTAGGACCAAACCTGGTAACTCGCAATAAGGCACGACTTGTAGATAAGGGTTATGCTTAGGAAGAGGGTATTGATTTCGAAGAATCATTTGCTCTAGTTGCTCGCGAGTTGAAGCGTTCGGATTTACCGTCGCATAAGCCTGCACTCAGATCATTTCCAATTTATCAAATAGCCTGAACAATGGCATTTCTTAATGGTCCACTGAAGGAGGATGTTTACGTTGCACAACCAGATGGGTTCGTTGATCCTGATCATACAGAAAAAGTTTACCGACTAAGGAAAGCTCTATATGGATTAAAACATGCCCTGAGAGCCTGGTGTGATGAACTCTCAAATTTTCTGATATCCAAGGTTTTACTAAAGGTACCATTGAACCGACTCTATTCATGATAAGATATGGGGATGACATTCTACTTGTGCAAATTTACGTTGATGACATTATTTTCGGGTCCACAAACCCTAAATTTTCTAAACGATTTGAAAAATTAATGCATAGTAGATTTGAGATGTCCTTAATGGGGGAATTTGAAATTCTTTTTTAGACTTTCAGATCCACAATCCCTAGGCGGTATCTTATTAATCAGGCCAATAGCTTAAGAGATACTTAACAACATGGTATGGAAAAAGGAACAAAGCATTGTACATTCCAATGGCTACAAAATCAAAATTAGAATGTAAGACGTAGAGTGGTACACTCGTTAACCAAAACCTGACTACCGCATATAAAATCAAAAGGTTTCACTCATGGTATCTGACCATTTTCCTAAAGTTTTTTAAAAAAAGAACATACGTAGTAACAAGCAGTATGATATTGTCAAGATCCAAGCAAGACCACTGAAAAACACCTCAAAGAGGTTAAAAGGATCTTTCGATACTTAAAGGGGTAACCATTAAACATGCGACTCTTGTATCCGAAGGATACCTGGCTTGAACTAACAACAGCTTTTTCAAGATGCCAGACCATTGGATGCCGGATACATTAATACTAGCAAAATCACCTCTGGAGGAATACAGTTCCTAGGGGATAAGTTAGTCAGCTGGATGTCAAAGAAGCAGGACTGTATCTGCAAGTTATGCTCAAGTAATGTGGATGAGGACATAACTTAAGGATTATGGCTTTAACTACAACAAAATACCGTTGTATTGCGACTCTCAGTCAGCTATAGCAGTCTCCTGTAACCCCGTGCATTACTCCTGTACCAAGCACATCCATACTTGATATCATTTCATCAAGGAACAGGTTGAAAATGGTATAATTGAATTGTACTTTGTCAGAACTGAATACCAATTAGCTGATATGTTTACTAAAGCCTTACCCGAAGATAGGTTTCAGTATCTTGTTAGACAAATTGGTATGAGATGTTTGACTCCAGCAGAACTGGAGGTTCTGACAAATGAATCTGCTTGATATTTGATATGTGAGAAATCACATATCCGTTTTATACCAAAAATGGCCTTTAAATGATCAAATTGTGCAAATTATGCTTGTATTTGTGTATTTTGTCGTTTGTGAATGTGTAGGTATGGATATTACAAAAATTACAAGAAAACAGCCAAAACCGGGCAAAAACGACCACGAGACGGATAAAGTACACAAGAGCCGGGAGTTTCTAGCAAAAGTCAACAATGGTCAAACCTTGGTCAATCACAAGAAGACAAAACCTTGAAAATACCCAAATGAACCTTAATCTTAAATCAATTTTACCATAAGTCCCTAAACTCATAACATCGTTAGTCCCTTAAGCCTTAAGGACTAACGGTCGTTGAGTTTCTTATATTAAACCCTTTTAACCTTTACCGAGCCCAAGATAACACCGGCCCAATTCTTTTTATATAAATCCTGAGCCCAAGTCAACCCTTTCCTTTACACCGGGTCAAACAAGTCAAACAAAAAAATGTTATAAGCAGTTAAAAAGGGGCGCGAAGGTGAAAACACTATTCACCCTTCGTCCCAAATTCACCGCCCAACAAAAATCAAAGGGGTAAATTCCTTCTACCCCTCAACCCTTAAAGGCCTTGAAGATTCCAAGTACTAAGTGCCAACTCAGCACCAAAACGTCACAAGAAGGTTCCTGATTGGTTGATTTGACAAGAGAATGACACACGGGATTTAAACAAACACACCAAAGATGGGAAATTTTCACTAAACTCAGTGTTAAAGAAGCAAAAGTGCTCCCAACTTATGGGGTTGCCAGCTTGGCATTCCGTGTGCTCACAATGTCATCCTAGGGTTAAGATTGATCATCCAATGATTAAAAGATTTGAAGGGACAAGATCAAAAGCAAAAAGAGCGTATGAACAGACCTTTAAGCTTCTCCCTCCTCCTATAAATTAAAGGCCTTTCTCACTCACGAAAAGGACGTTAGATAGTTTTTAGTTTAGCTTTAGAATAATTTTTAGCTTATGCTTATTGTAATGCTTTTAATTTCTTTTTTTATTATTAAATGTAATTTCCTTTTTCATATTGTACTCAGTTTTTCATTATTAATAAAAGTCTAAGTTTCTTATTATGCATTTTAATTTTCATAAGTTTACTTTCATACTAAATGTATGAAATAAGCGCTAATGTTTCAGAACTCTTATTGTTCTTACGCCTACTAAAAGCTCATCTAATGCTGAAAACTCCTTGGAATTGATGGCTGCTTGTGATTTCATGTAGGTAATAGTGCTTGATGGTCAAGTGTTATGATTAGACTAGGATTTGGGATTAAGCTTAAGCAGTTAATTATATAGCACTATATGACAATCACCTCTGTTTAGCTGAGGTGGAGGTACACTTTTCTTTTTTATTTCTCTATTGTTTCTTTAGCTGGCTAAATACCAAGCTATCTATTTGCTTACTAAGCTTAATCTTTTTGTTTGTAGCTTATTAATGTTAATTTACTTACAAACTTCTTATTTTAGTTGTGAAATGTATTTTGATGTTCATTGTGTTAGCTAGTTTTATACGTTGCTTGTCATTTTTCTTAAAACTATAAAAAAGTAAAAAATAGTAGCATAGTATTATAGCTTAATGTTCTGGCTTATTTGTTTGCTTAAACCTGTTTACTAGGTTCATAATAAGCTTGTAGTCATTTGGTATCTCTTGTCTGAGCTTTATTATCTGGGGGGGGGGGGGGGGGGGGGGGGGGGGGGGGGAATTTCATAAGCTTATAATGGATTTGAGAAAAGTAAAGGGGTCTTTGGCATTAGACAGCACTAACTAAGTTAGTGCTATCAAAGGTTAACTAGACCTTTGTTTTGATCTTTAAATTCATAAAGAGGTTTATGAGAGTAAGTTTTAAGGTTTTGAAAAGAGTTAATCAGCTGGTAATTTGATTTAGCTTGAGTTTGTTAGCATTTGTTAGCTTAAGTCACTTTGTTATGCATTTTAACTCCAAGTCAGTTCTAGCTATTAAGACTGCCTTATTTACTCTTGCTTTGGTGTTTAAAAAGTGCTAGAACCAAGTCCCTTAGCCTGCACTAAATAGATTTTAGTTTTGTTCATTCATAGTGTCAAATGCATCAGTAGCTTAAAAACTACAAACAACCTTTTTCAATCTTAAATATTAGATAGTAAAAATAGTTTTTAGCCTTTCAAATTTTGTTTGCAAGTAGATTTTGGGTCACTTTTAATCTGTTTCAACTTATTTTGTTCTTAAAATTTCATTTAGCCATCTGTTTTTAAGCTTAAAAAGGACTAGTGGGTGTTTTTTTTGGACATTAGTTTAGACTTAAGTGCTTATTTGAGAATTTCAGCTTATAGCATGTATTTTTTGCTTGATTTATGTTTTAACTAGCTTATTAGGTTAATATTTAGAAGTTCATAGCTTATTAAGATTAGAATTTAGCTTATTTTATCTTTTCTAAAAAAAATCAAAAACATAGTTAAGTAGCACAAGTAGCCTTTTCATTTAGCTTTTTCAGTGCTTATTTGAATTTCAAATGTATTTTGTTTGTAGTTTTGAGTAGCTTATTGGCCAGTCTTTAAGGTAGTATAAGATAATTTTTCATAAGGATCCGTTTGAGTACTAAAAATTAAGCTCCAAATTGGCACTTTGTCTGTTGTGAAATATGTTATACACCAAAGTGCTTTTTCATGATTTTTCACTATGACTTTACCTTATGCTTAATCTTATTCATCGTGCCTTATTGATGATAATATAGGATTGTTGTAAGCGTATTTAGTTAGTCCTTGAGCTTATTTAGTTGTTAGTGAATTTGAGTTTTAAGAAAAAGCGTAAAAAGAGTTAAATGTTTTCTGTAATATTAATAAGCTGTTTTCAGCTTATATAGTGATTTTTAAAAAAGTTTATTTTACAAAAGTTCTTAAGTTTCAGTTATTCTATAACTTTATTTTTTGAAGTTTTGCAAAAATAAAAAAAAGGAACGAAGGAAGTCATGGGTGAGCAAGGCTCGAAACCATGACCTCAACCTCATTTCCCTTTTATAACACACAACACACAACACACTCACCACTGCACCCTTAGGACTTTTACGTCCTAAGATGCACTTTTTATTCTTTTTACACCTTTTTTTTTTTGGAAAAATTTTTTGATATCGAAAAAGACCTTCGAAGTGCTAGTTGCATTTTTCCGCGGCTTATTGAGTTTAGCACTTTAGGATTTTACATATTTCCCTGCATTCTGCTTTATCATAAGCAACTTTTTAAGTAAATTTTTCTTAGATATATAACTCAAACGTTTATATTATTTTAATCATTTATTTTCATTAAAAATTTTAAAAAATTCATAATAAATAGAAAAATAATCAAAAAAATAAAATTCTTTTTTATAAAATTTTATTTTATCATATTATAGGCTTAGGTTTGAAATTTACTTTCGTAGGGTTAATATTTTGTAATTTCACTTTTTAAAGAAAGGGATTTCGTTCCTTCGCGATTTCTATAATTTTAGCTTAACCACCTCGGTTTTAGAAATTTCCGTACCATTTCTTTTTTAAATAGTTCCAATTAAATGATTAATAAAAGTTTTAGAAAATCATTTTATGTTAAATTGTCGCTTTTTCTTGTAATTCTCCCGTTTACCGTTTTAATGCTTGCATGTTAAAATTTCATTTTTTGTTTACTGTTTTCGTCATATTATCTAATTCCATTTATATCTATAGATTTTAGAAAACCCCAAATCAAAATCTTTAAAACCATTCAAAACGCCGATTCAGGACTTAACCGAGTTTACAATCCACGCTTCGTCCGAGTGGAAAACGAACCCGGTAGTTTTTGAGACAACTTGGTTAAAAGTTTGTTCTTGAAATCCAACGGAAAAAGACTTACTATACTATAATTGTCTAATCCGTATATACTTATATATTATATTATATAGAGTGTGTTCGGAGACGGATCAAATTTTTGACGCCGCTGCCGGGGAAGAGTGTAACGAATTTCGCGTTTCGTTCGAAGATTACGGTTTTGAAGAACCTTCCTCCGTAAATTATTTTCCGTTTTTAATATTTTTTTAAATAAAAAAATACAAAAATATTTACACTTCTATTTTCTTTATTTTAATATTAAAAATACCCCATTTTTAATCGTTGTTTTACGGCTCACCTTTAGATTATGGGCAAATAGGGAGTTTAAGGCGGGTTTGATCAACATCACCCAAAAGGAGAAGGGTTATTCTAAATAGCGCCTCGCGCTTACCAACTCCTCCGCTTTCTTTTATGTATTCTTAGAGAGCTACCGTGCACGTTTGATTTTCGGTTACCAAAAATATTTTTTCTTTCTTATTTTAATTTCTTTTCTCATATATATATATATATATATATATATATATAAAAAATATATATATATAATATATATATATAAACTTTTCAAATTTAAAATATTCTTCTTATACTCTTATTGACATTTAATTTCTTTCTACTTTATCCTCTTATCCGTTAAATTCTTCGACGTGTCCCTTCGTTAATATAAACCATTTTGGTTTTCATTATTGTGGAGGTCCCGTTTAAATGTGGAAACTATCCGAGCTGTAGCAGTGTAAGGATTCCGAAATGTAGTTTGTCTATGACTCAAATCCATATTCTATAATGAAACTCCGAACTTCTCAAGACCAACCACCACAATACCAATACGAGACATACTCGTGTGAATTTTGTGGAGGGAACTCTCATCCGGGCTTACAGATTGACAAAAAGGAACACCACCCGCCTTTGATCAGTCCCTCTACAATCAAGACATATGATTTAACCAACCTCTAACCTTTTTTTTTCGAGTCAACACGAACAATTTCCTTGTGAAATTGCGGGGTTCTTCATGAAAAGTTCAGTGTCAACCGATGAACCAAAATTTTCAATTATTTCTAATGTCATATCGTTTTTTGACCAAATTCAACCCCGTCAGCCATACATCAATAAATCTGAAATCAGTTTAAAAATGAACTTTATATTCACTATAACAAAAAAAGATAGGACAGATTTATGAAAAGAATTAATCAACAACGTAGCAAAGAGGCTTTACTTGTTTCTCAAAGTAGACAAGATTACGTTGACAAAGAGCAAGAGCACTCATAGAAAAGGAAGATTTTCACCGTAGACCTGTTTCCCCCCCTGTCTTTCGTCAACTTATTGAAGAAATGTGTGGCACAAAAGTTTGTGAAGAGTAAAAGCAAAATATGGAAGATACGATGCTAGATTTGCTTAAAGATTATCGACAAAAAGAGCTTTATTGTATACATAATAATGTTGATGATTTAATCAAAAGTGCTCTTAATTCTAAACTTCTCTTGATTAATTTGAATTCTCAACATTTCGATAAGGAAAAGCAGGAAGTTAAGAATATCGTAGAGCAGGCGACTAAACGTAGAACTCGTATTACAGAATCTTTGCAGAATTTTAAAGTTATTCACAAGGAGAGCACTATTCCTTTGAATAAAACACCTCAAATTTCTCCGGTTAATGCAATCACACATGACTTACCAACTGAAGAACCTAAGTACTCTCTAAGTATGGGGGATAAGCATCTTGACACTATTTCGGAAACGGAATCGGACAAAGTAATAAAGTTTAGTGTTTAGAACCTTGTCCCAATCCTAAGTGAGTCCGAGGATTTTTCCGATAATGAAAGTGAGTGTGATATGCCAGTTTGTGATGATTTTACGACTTTCTCTAATCATCTCTTTGATTCTAATGACGATTTCACCTCTAGTGATGACAAGTCACTTTCTAATGAGGACGTTCCGAAAGAAAATTTCGAAATGTATTCGAACCCTCTTTTTGATGACGAAGAAATCATTTCTACCAAGATAGATCTGCATTCCTTTAATGCCGAGTCTAATCTTATTGAATCTTTGCTTAATCGAGATACTTTGATTGATTCTTCTCCTAAGTTTGATTATCTTCTCGAGGAGTTCTCCGGTGAACTCTCTCATATTGATCTAATTCCACTGGGAATTAAGGAAGCCGACTTTGATCTAGAGGAAGAAATCCATCTTGTTGAGAATTTTTCATATGATAATTCATCTCCACGACCGTTGGAAGAAAGTAATTCTGAAAATGTTGATACGATTATCGAGTCTCCCTCTCTATCTCCTATCCCCGTTAAGGATAGTGACTCTCATATGGAGGAGATCGATTTATTTCTTGCTTCCGATTACTCGATACCTCCAAGCATTGAGAATGACGACTATGACTCGGAAGGGGATATCCGTTTTCTTGAAGAATTGCTTAGCAATGATCCCCTTCCCCTTCCCAAAATTGAGTCATCTAACCTTGATCATTTTAATGATCCGTCATCTCTCCCGTACCCATCCATACACAATGTTGAGATTTGCTTTGACGTTGAGCCCGATACGACCGTGAAGAACGATTTTGATAAGCTAAAAGAAGATGAATGTTTTGACCCGGGGGGGGGGGGTGAGATTGATGTTTTTTGCAAATGTTAAAGATGACGATTACTTTCCCTTCACATTTATCATTCGAATTTTTCTACCGTTTCTCACCTACCCTGAGGTTTCTCCTTAACTTCTCTCCACCGGGAGTGAAGACACCATTTTTGACCCCGGCATCTCCACTTAGAGTCGGTGGTATCTCATCGGGATAGCAAATTTCATTGCCTTTAATGTATGTATCAAACATAATGAAAGCCCGATTAAGATTTTTCTCTTCCATTTGCCTATCCCCATGACAAACTAATGCGAGGGATCGAGTCAAAGCGAGTGACTCGGTACAAAACAAAGCGCTTCATGGAGGGCACCCCATGCTTAATCCATTTTTTCTTCTTCTTATATTCTAATGTGGATGTAGGAGGCTTTGTACTCTTTCTCAGAAAAATTTTTTTTTTCCTGATTCTTGTTTTGTTTTGTGCTTAATCTTTGTAGGATTGACCCAAAATTTTTGAAGACTCTCGTGTTTGGTGTTTTGTCCCGGTCCACTCGAGCTTCCTAGCCTTTGCTTGCCATTAGTTTGGGGAAATCCGATATCCTAGATTATTATCGACTAACATTTATCTTCTAGCTTATTTGATAAACGGCTTAAGATTTCTGTAATACTTTCTCCATGCTCGGATTATGCATTTGACTTTTTGAGTTCTAGTATGGGGTTATAAGCCTTAAACTAGGAAACATTGAGGACAATGTTTAGTTTTAGTATGGGATAGTATATCTTCGATATGACTTAAACCTAAGCCCTTTTGCCCATGTTGCTCACTTACCCCTTTTCCCCACAAAATTTTTAAATTTTTAAGCCTAATAACTAGTTTTTTTGTTCAATATATAGATATATATATATATATATATATATATATATTAGTATAATAATCTCTGACACGAATGTAGGTTTTCCGTTGGTGAGAATGAAAAGTAAATTTTGATCCGACCGGTTTTATACCTTAGCTTTCTCCTTAACATAAATAGATTGATTTTTGCTAATCTTTTATACAAGGAGCTATAAAACGCAAGTCTAGCTGGAAAAAGTCAAGACTTTGCAAGTTCCCATAATTGATTTTAAATATGCTAAGTTCAATTTATTAGAATTGAGATTGTTGCCAGTCAATGTGACTTATTAAAGTGCCGATCTTAATTCATTAGGCTAAGTATTCACGAGTTTCTTTATTAGAAATTTTAAATTGTGAAGAACAAGAGATGATAGAGTAGAGTATAAGTTTTGATGCTAAACATAGAATAGTTGGATTTCTTTAAGGCTCATAAGTGTTAATTGTGGCTTTTTCTCCCATTAGCTTGTTTCACCTTTATATATAATTGTTTAATAAATAGAGTTGTGCGGTTTTTTGGTTAATAATTAGTTAATAGAAGTTTTCTTTAGTTCCTTTGTGATTAAGATGAGTACACATCAGGAATACTTAATTTGGCATACTATATGTATCACATTAATAAATATTTTGCTTATCCCTTAAAGAGCCTTAGGGTATATGGGGTAAGTAGAATTTAATAAGTGAAATTATAGCCTTATTCATTCCTTAAAGAGCCTTAGGGTATATGGAATGGATATTGTTGCTTAATTTTTGTCTTGTTTGTACCTTAAAGAGCCTTAGGGTATATGGTGCAAATAAGATTGGTCCATTTATGTCTTAAAGAGCCTTAGGGTATATGACATGAATGGTGCCTTGCTTAAGTAACCTAATAAAAGCCAAATTTTGGTCGCCTCGATGTGGACTTTAATCTTGATGACATTTGATCTTTTGAAAAGGGCTAGGAGCTAATTATTGCGTTTTTAACCGTTACGCTTTATTTTTGGAATTAATAAGTATCGAAATAAAGTCTTAAAGAGCCTTCGGGTATATGACTTAAATAAAATCTTGAGATACAAAATTAGGAATAAGGGAGGAAAAGTAAGTACACAATTAGCTTTTATGAGTAGTGTTAGCATCATAACTTGTATTTTGCAATGATCTTGTTTTTAAGCTTGGCTTGGAGAGGTGAAAGTCGGGGACGATGAATTTATCCAATTGGACGCTAAGTTGTGCTTTTTGTTCCGTGATCCTAAAAGTTATCAATAAATAATGAAAGCAATACATTATGTCACACATGAATAAGTTGTACGTTGGAAATTATGAAAATTTTAAAAAAATGGGTAAAACGGGGGTACTTGCTAATTAAATGATTTTTGAACTTTTTAATGGACCTTTTCTGTTCTTGTTTGATTGTGAGGGGTTATAAGTTAAAAGGGGATAAAATTATTTATTTCCGGGCTTGTTTTATTTACATTGCGTGTGGGACCAGCAATGGCTTAGTGTGGGGGAATTTGATGAGTGCTTAAATACACATCTTTTGTACCCCGTAAAACACTATTAAACGGACTAAAAATGCTAAAATATGGATAATTATCTTGCAAATATGTTTGTTTGGTATTTTTATGTCTTGCGGGTAAAATGGATTAAAAACGAAGCAAAAACGGGTGTTTACGGGTTCGTCGCAATCAAGAGTGCCTAATATTCAAAACCAAGACAAAGTCGTGATAAGTTCCCGAGCATGCCATTGGAAAGAGCACGGAAAAACGAGTCCAACGGTGCCCTCGGATCATATTGGGCCAGCCCGTAACCCATTTTATAGGCCGGGCCAGCCCAAGCAAGCTAAAGCCCAACGACGAATTATAAAAAAAATTGTATTTTGAAAATGCTGACGTCAACATGACGTCAGGTCATGTGCAGCATAAATAAATCATCACCTGTCACGAGATAGGGCACTATGAAAATATAGGCAAATGGTAATCCGACATGTGGCGAGGGTAAAACGTATACTTTATTTCATTTGCAAATGAAATAAATCACACGGTCAAAAATGTTGCGTAGGGATGAAGCATTTTACAAAGCTTACCTGTCACGACAAGAGCGGTTGGATCATTTCTTTTAAAAGTGGCGATCCGAGGCATCATGATGGGAGGACAATAATTGGTGGAATGAATGCATAATGATTGGACAAAATTACAAAAGTGACCCCTCTCTTGGATATAAAAACAACTCGCTCCCCTCTCTTTATGATTATTAGGAAAATTAGTTTTAGATTACTTTTTCTTATTTTTTTAGCTTATTTTTGTTTAGATTTAGCTTATTTTGAATTTCTGGCTCATTGTAACTCGTTTAAATGTTCTGCTTATTCAGATTTTGTAATAAAGATAGTGTGAACTTAATGGAGATCTTGTTTTGCTTATTTGTGTTACTATTTTGTTGTTTTCTTAACTTCGCGAACGAGCTTATTAAATAAGCTACTTTCATCAGTTTATTATCTCAGCTTATTCTTTCAAAACTTCTTAAAAACCTTTAGATTGACTCCTATAAACTATCCCAAGCTTTTTCGATTCATTCTTACATGTTTTTAAGATCTTTTCGAGTAATAAGTTGTAATAAGCTCGGATCTGGCTTATTGTTGTGATTATTCCGTTTTTGTGTTATTAGAAGCTCATATTATCTGATATATTAATCTTCCAAATAGCTTATTGCATTTCATTTGAGCTTATATTGATAGATTGAATTTTCATGAGCTTATTTGCTAAATAGTTTTGAGATTTAAGTCGTTAATGTGCTTATAGTTTATTTTAAATCCATGTTGCTAATTTTTGTTTGCTTTTTGATGTGGTTGAGTGCTTATTTCAGTTTCTTATTTTTAGATCGTGGTAGCTTATTTTTCTTGTTTGAGCTTATTTGAGTTGATTTTGTCTATGTCGTGAAGTTATTTTTTTTGTTGCTTAATAGATTTTAATCTTGATAATCTGTCACCTAAGTGTTTATTCGTTATAAGATGTTTGCATAGATTAGGAAAGTGTTTAAGCTGGTCCGTTTAGCTTTAGCTTGTTTAGATTATTGCTTATTACATAATCTGCTTATTGTCTAAATTCCTGGCGTATAATTTGTAAAAGTGTTGGGCCTGTGTTTAATTTGGGCCACGTCTGGGTATGAGGTTGAGTTTGGATTGTTGAAATTTCATTTTGGGCTTATGGTTTAGTGAAAACAGTTAAGTGAAATTGCATATTTGAAATGTGTAGAATTGTTATAATTGTTACTGTTAACAATTTGTTTATGTTTTTGACTTTTTGGTACCGGTCAACTCATGAGGCGTGGAGCTTACGGGTTTAATGAGCTAGATATAATTTAAATATTCTCTTTAGCTTATTAAACCGGGTGGTATTCGTTTAATTGCGGGTCTTCAATTCGGTTCCATTTTCTATCCTTTTTTAATTAATTAGTGTAGCTTTAGTAAAAAATGTTTTGCTTGGCTTATTTTATCATTATGTGTAGCGAGTAGTTTTACTTGTGCTTGTTAAGTGATTAGTGATTTGGAATTTAAGTGCGGTTTTAAAAAGGTTTAAAAAATTAATAGTCATTAGAATTTTCCAATTTACATACCGCCATTTACTTTTAATGCAATTTAAATACCTGTCATTTATTTTAAAAAGCATTTTACTTTATTTGTCATTTAATTTCTAGAAACTTGTTTTCTAAGGATTTTAATTCGTTAAACCTAAGCCCGCACTTAAGGAACATTTCACGTCACTTAGCAAGCACATTTGTCATTTATATTTTTAGATCAATTTTAGTATAATCTTGTAGTTTAAAATCTTAGAATTAATATTAGTTTAATTTTTAGTATAAAAATAGTTTAATACCAAAACCAAAAACTTGAATGATAATCAAGCTCGATTTACAACTTGAACGTAAATTTCCATTCACCTCTCACCGAGGAAAACGATACCCGTGTTGATTACTTTTTATTCTTTCATAAGAATAATTTGTATGATAATACGTATATGTATTTTATATAAATAGATATATATTACATTTGAGGGTTTATTTGATAAACGCGTGTAAAAACGACGAACATCAGCCCTCATATAATATATATATACATATATATATATATATATATATATATATATATATATATATATATATATATATATATATATATAATATATATATATATATATATATACATAAATAAGCAAAGTATCATACAAATTATTCTTGGGAAAGAATAATAAGTAATCAACACGGGTATCGTTCTCCTCGGTGAGAGGTGAATGGAAATCTACGTTCAAGTTGTAAGTCGAGCTTGATTGTTATAAAAGTTTTGGGTTTTGGTTTTAAACTATTTTTATACTGAAAATTAAACTAATATTAATTCTAAGATTTAAAACTACAAGATTATACTAAAATTGATCTAAAAAATGACAAATATGTTTGCTAAGTGACATGAAATGTTCCTTAAGTGTGAATTTAGGTTTATTAACGAATTATAATCCTTAGAAAATATAGTTTTCTCACAACGTTGGTTTATTTTGAAAATGATCTCTTAAAAAGAAAATAATTACTAGATGTGTAGTTTAACCATTTTTTGCCCGGATTTTCCCTTATAGAAAATATATAAAACCACCAATCTAAGATAAGTCCAAAATTATAATCTATTTAAACCTTTTTTTAACATCAACACTTAATTTCCCAATTCCAAATATCACTTTATTTAAACAAGACACTAATAAAACTACTAAACTACTCAACTACTCCTACTCATAATGATCAAACCAACAAAGCAAAAATATTTTTATTCTATAAAGCAAGCACTAATTAATTGAAAAAAAAAAGAAATGACTTGAAGATCCAGCAAATAAACGAACTACTAACCCGATTTATTTAGCTAAAACAATAATCACAGTTTGGTCTAAGGCCTAATAAACCCGTAAGCAATGCGCTCATGAGATGAGCACGCTGGTACCAAAACAACAAAACAAATGCAAAACTCGTTATTATTTAAAAACAAAACATTTTTAACAACAGCCAACAGCACATTAAAAACTTATTCCCCAATCTCTACATAACCACCGAACGAACAAAACACAGTGAGCCCACAAAGATCATTATGGTTTATAACACCCCGTTTGTTGAGGACAAATGTACGACGATAATAAAATGTCAACCATTTATTTTTTAGTATTGTAACGCGTTTGTTTTTAATGGAAATCGTTACGTTTAAATCGCGGTAAGCTGAAAAATGAGCATAAATCAATGGTAAACGGGCATTATACAATTAAATGGTTACACAATCAAGTGTTATATAATTATTAATGAGATAATTAATAACTTGTTCATCCTTAGTTTTCTTGGCTACGTAAATGCTTACGTTTACGCGATAAAGAACGCGTTTCTCGGCATTCCCTTCCCGGAAGCACCAAAACCTAACTACGCTTAAACGAATACCCACGATTATACCTAATACCCAAAATTAATAAATATAACAACATACATATGCCTATGTGGCCGAAATTTTCAAGATAGGACCAAGAGATATCAACTTGCTAAAAATATCTAAGTTAAGAAAGATCATAGGGAACCAACTCTTACACCATGAACCACTTGCGAATTAACCTTTGCAAGGGTTAAAAAGTGACCATGTAGGTTAAGTTTAGATATTTTCCACTATAAATACATGCCATGCAACCTTTCTTTCATAGATACTTAACAAACATCACAAAAACTCTTCTTTCTCTCCTCTCCTAACCCACGGCTCAAAACCCCTATAATACACAATCCATACTTTGATTTTCTTTCACCATATTAGTGTTTGCATATCATACTTAAGGTATTCTAAGAAGAATTGAAGGGTTGGTTAAGCTTGGAAAGGGTTTTAACAAGTTATAAAAAGTATACACTTGGATAATAAAGGGGTGTATAATTTCGACACTTAGACAGTAGGTTTTGACATCATATAAAAATAATACGTCTCGTGACGATTCCAAAATGATAAGAAACTCGAAAAACTGATTTATAACGAAAAAGATACGTTAATTACGAGTTTACGACGATAAATACTTTTATAAAACTATTTTTATAAAATTTACTATTCATTACAGAAAGTTATGTTTTTAAAACATCTAATATATGATATAACTTTTAATTACGAGATCATACTCGAAAGAATCGATAAAAACGGAACTATAACGAACAAACTACGACGTTTACGATAATTAAAGTTTATAAAAGTAATTTTATAAACTATGAACAGTAAAAAGTTCTATTCATCAGTGGACACAACTTTATAAAATATAATACATCTTTCAATAACAAATACGTACTCGAAGGAACCACTAAAACCAGGAATAATCGTGAAGCATTCCCACACTTGATATATATTATCAGATCACTCACTTAAGGTGCGTTCATAGCCCCTCGTTTTACATGATTTGTTTTATAAGTTTTGGGGGAGAACATGCTTGTTTACAAATGCATTTACATGGTTGATTTCAAATTGGTTTACATACTTATTTGCATAGCTCGCTATGGGAAGGCAACAGACTTAAAACGACCAAATTAGGTCATTTTTACAAAAAGTATATTTATCAACGTTTTCACTTTATAAATAGTATTCTTACTAAAAACGATTTGTCGGTGATTATGCTATATAGATATTGAGTGGTTATCAAAAGTTGCTATAACATACTAGGGAGTTTCATTATTGAGCCTCTTCGGATTGAAGTTATCAACGAGTTGTTTAGATTTACTATGATTTAAAGTGTCCTAACTCCTGTACGTCATGTCATGACCTCTTTAATTATGATAGCTACCGAACGATTAGTACGATGTAACTTCTATAAAGATTATACTCCAATGTTATTTAATTAAAAGTACACAGGTACTTATAGACCTTTAATTTAAATAGTTGCATTCTATACGTTTTGCGTGACGTTTTATCTGTGATTATTTGGACTTTCAGTACTCAAGGTGAGTTCATAGCCCCACTTTTTATAGTTTTACTGATTTACTATTATTTGGGGTGAAAACATGCTTTGTTTTATAAATTGGACGCAAGTGTTTAAAGTATATTGATTATGTGTTTGCCTAAGTAGCGATAACCCTCTGAGCCCATTATCATGAACTGTCAATTGCATAGATGTAGTTGTTTAATTTCTTATTTGTGAGCGCGAATGTTATATAAATAGTATCTATTGGGATTTAACCTCCCCGTTTGGGTGAATAGCTATCACGGGAATTGAACATTGACATTGTCGGACTTGGATGTTGCGGGTTACAACATCTGTATGGGCAAATAACGGCTAAAATAGCAAATATTGGTTGAGCTTCGGTGTTATGAGCTTAGTGCAACAGTAATTTGGTTTTGTGATTGTTGGCATATGTTGTAAACATCACGGGAAAGTCTTGCGGTCCTGCATATTTTTAATATATAAACCTATGAATTCACCAACATTTTTGTTGATGTTTTAAGCAATGTTTTCAGGAGGTCAATAGGCACGAGGTGCCAAGGATGCATTGGATTATGTTTTGGATTGCACTGTTAAAGATTTATGTGCATCATGTTTTGGGGAAATCTATGTTATCTTTTGTAATATTAAACAAAGAACAAGTAAAGCTAAAAGCTTTTGTAATATGTCTTTTATTTAAATCTAATGTATCAATTTAAACGACTTTTGTGTCGTTCTTATATATATCTTGTGCTGTTGATCTTGAAGTAACATGCCCCGGATCCTTATTCCGCTGCGACCCATTTTGGGGGTGTTACATCAGAAGTAAAAAATGACCATTTTGACCCCTTTCGAGTCCGTTTCGGTAAAAGTGTAAAACACAAACATGGCCTAAAATGACGTTTTCCTTCCAAACTCGCGAAAGTTGAGTTAAAAATGTTTTATGAGTGAGTTAAACCCTAGTTTTCGTCAAGTTATTTTTGGACATATAATTTTATATATGAAAACGTTTTCAAACGGGTTAAGTTCGGTTAGGCTTCAAAAACCTTTGGAAATATTAACGTAGCTTTCTAATATATTTATGAAGGGTTGGGAATTTCTAAAAAAAATGATAAGTCGACATCGTTTAACGTTTCTAAATATAGTAAGTTAACGTATATTAGCGAGATAGGAATGAAAGGTAGACGTTAGGGTTTCACTAGTGCGTTTATGGTCAATGGAATCATCGAATATTAGGGGACGGTATTAACGTCCCGAAATTTAGAACATTTTCACAAATAGAAACTTTCTATAAATAGTAACTTTCCTAAAAATAGTAACTTTTTGTAAGAACGTCGTAACGTTTTCATAAACCTAATAAGTTCTTAAAGACACGTTTTTGATAACTAAAACAAAGCACAAACACATATGGATGTCTATTTCGTTTATAAACTTTATTACAACGTTCGTTATTTATTTCTCGTTCTAAGGCGCGTCTTATAATTAGGTCTCGATTAGAGTCTTCGGTTGCATTTGTCTCATCGTTGTGTTACTATCTCATCATTTGCCTAAGGTCAGTTCATAGC
>BQNB010047508.1:0-11290 GCA_026074375.1 Tanacetum coccineum | reverse complement strand
TGTAGATAATTCTTTTTTAGTGACAAAATGTTTACCAAAATCTTCCTTAATATTATTCAATTTTGAATAGTCAATTGGAGAAATCTTAATCTTCTTTTCTACATAAATTGGATCATTTTGTTTACCAAGCATCTTTGATCGACTCTCTTCTTCCAAAATTAATGTCTCTTTATCATCGATCACAGAAATCACAGCAATAACTCTACCATCATATAAAGTTGGTTGAATTTGCTAAGCTTTTTTAAGATGGAATGGATTTTGATAACCAAGAGCTTGTTTGTGAGTGTCATCATAAAAAACTTGTGGTTTCATTAGCATATGCATTTCTTGCATAGATCGATACATCTTACAAATAATATTCTCCATTTCTTTATTTTGTTTTTCTAAAACAATTTCCTTGTCAATGTATTTAGACTCTTTTTCTTTAGATTCTGTTTTGAAAACAATTAATGTTTATGATAAAGACTCTTTTTCTTTGACATTTTAGAAAGAGTTTCTTTAAGTGTATCGATCTCCTGCTGAAAAGCCGCAATCTTTGCATTTCTATCCTGAATTAAATCATCCATTTGAGAATCTATTAATTTTTCCTTTTTATTTAAATCTACATTAAGTATTTATTCAAAAATGGTGATTCGTTCTTTGTATCTCTCAAGCTCAGCGGTTAATGATTCATTTACAATTTTATTTGTCTGATTTTCCTTATCTAATTGAGCTACGTGATCAGTCATTTGTTCAACCAAAGATAGCACCAATAAATCATTAAGTGCAGAAGGATTAGTATCATGAATAACCGCATCTTGTGATTCCTATAGATATTAAGAGCATGGAATGATATTACTATTAATATGTATCTCATTATCTTGAAAATTGTCAACATGTGTTTGTTCAGAATATTGCATCTCTTGCACATCCTGATTAATCATATCATTCGGATAAGAATCAGAATATGGTACCTCAGAGAGAACTTCAAGATCCCAGCTTGAAAGATTTGCCATCAGAACCGCTTTAGCCGAGGATAAGTCATCACAATCTGAGTCATATGCATCCAAGTTGTCAGTCTGGAAAGCTGAATTATAAGGGATTGTTTGCTCAACAACTGGAGCTTCTAATATACCAGGGTATACTTAAAATGCAAGTTTCTCTTCATCCAATATCTAACCCGCTTCCTGAGCTTCGGTAACATCAATTTCTCCTTAAACCATGCAGTATTCCTTGTCCTTTTTGGCTGAGTACACTGACTCGCCATATGCCCTTCTCCTTGATAGTTATAACACTTCACAACTCTTGGTTGACAAGCTGAATAATTTTCCTTTGAAGTGGTAGCAATTCATTTATTTCCAGTACCAGTATAACTCTGAGTTTGTCTTCCTTAAACTTGTTGAACTGTGACTTTACCATCTTGAATGGTTGCTTGATTTCTAGGATTAGACGATGCTCTGAGTTGATTGTTTGATGGTGGAAACCTTGATGCTACAGCAGACAGAAATGCCATTGCTTTGTTGATGCATTCAATCGGATCTTCTCCTTGCTAAAACATAGGAACAACGAGACTAGAGTCCAGTTGGGGAAATTCAGATTGCGGATTGTAAACTCTCTCATTCATGTTAAACATTTTGAAGTAATTGATATGTGAAATCAAATTCCGGATCTTAAGTAGATTAAGTGATGTTGTTGTGGTTTGTTAAATTTGAAACGTTTTTAACACTTGTTATGTTTTGAAGTTTAAGAAGAACTAAGGGTAAAAACTACTAAAATTTTAAAGGGTAAAAACTATTAAAACTAATGCCTAAAGAAAAATTTTGAAAAATAAAAGGCTAAAAGTGAATATGTTTAAAAATTAAAAGATAAAATTGATAAAATTTAGAAACTAAAAATTTAAATTAAAATTGAAAATGTTTTAAAACAAAAGGTTTAATGAGAAAATCTATAAAGATTAAAGGTTAAAAGTGAAATTGTTTTAAAGAGAGGGGCTAATAGTAAAAACTAATGATTAACTAAAGGTTAAAATTGAGACTATTATAAGATAATGAAAAAAATGAAAGTTGTCTTGAAGTCTAGGGGGCAAAAGAGTAAATTTTGAAATATATTAATAAAACAGAAAAGTGTTCCCTTCTTTTACTTTGTCTTCTTTGTTTGAAAGTCTTAGAATAGAAACGCAAGTATATGAATTCTCGCGGACTCGTGTGGTTATTGTAGGTCAAAAGCAAACACGCTATGATTATCGTTGAAGAACCGCGATGCTATTGATAGTCGTTAGAAGACCCGCGAACAACCGAAAGTCGAAAAACCCGAAACAACTCGAAACTTACTCGCACGGTTTAAACTTCACACATATTTCGCACATTGAATCTAGAAGACATGTTTCGCACAATAAACTGAATTTGGGCAGCGTTTCATTTTATAAAATGTAATGTTTCGCTTGAATTAAGTAATCCCTGTATTACATATTTCGCTTAAGCTGTGACAACATATTTCGCTCAACCCAACCTTGTAATATTTCGCTGGCTTCAACTACATTACATGTTTCGCTAGCTTCAAATTTTTTCCATGTTTCGCACGCTTCAAACTTAAACCCAGAAAATAAGTTCTCAGTATAAGCTACTTAATCTTTGACGTTTTAAGCTACTTTTTAACAGTTATAAGCCACGAAAATATTAAACAATAAGCCACATAATAATATCTAAAATATGCTAGTTTGGTTTGTATCAAAGAAATGTTTAAGCTTGAGGTCAAATAAGCAACATCCCTTAAATATGCTAGATTAGTTTTTATCAAAGAAAGTTTTGATCTTTTTAATGAAAATACCAAATCCAAACACTCCTTTATCTTTAAGCCGAGTACAAAATAAGCCACAAAAGTTTTGAAACAATGACTAGTTAAGGTTTTAAGCAAAAAGATGTAAGCTTTTATACGAAATAAGTTGTGACCTAATAAGCTGGATACTGTTTTTCAAAATAAGCCAAAACCAACCACACTCTAGCCTAATAAATAAATACTATTAGATAATATTGACTAAATATATTTTCACTATATCAATCACCATTATAGTATTGATATACTCTACACTCCCACAATTATAGAGTTGATTATTTTGACTAAAATATTTGTACTTATACTTCCACCCCCCCACCAAAAAATTATAGGAGTTGAATAATCTTTGTATTCTTGTCATAAAAGATAGATACATCACACCAGTTAGATTTTTTTTTAATTCAATATCTTTATATGGATCTGCCTAACGTTTTCTCCCACTCTCATCCTCTTTTCCTGGTACCGCAGACTCTCCAATGTCCGACCCTCTCAAACAACACCTTCCCATGAATACCCGCCTCCAATGATCCCTATCAAGTGTTTTTTTGTCTTCCACAACATCTTCTATGGAAAAATCAAATGCTCATCTCCTCTCCTACAGAAGCGTACAAAATCATATTGAGGACTAACTATAGCCCAGCCGTCGGCTACCATCACGTCCTGAGGTGACAATCATCCGAAATCCAGAGAGCCTTCACTACTTGGAGATTATTTTTGATCAACGAGCAGTCATCCTTCTCAATTCCTCCCTAACCGAGGAAGCTGTTGCTGAAGTCTTGGGCCTTACCACGGCTCATGCAATCTGACTGCTTTAGAACTATCCTCAGCAACTCCTCTGTTGAAAGGATCCATTTCTCCTGCGTGATTCTCTTCGCAATCTATCAAAAGGCAAACCTCCACGTTTTCTGATTAGGTTCGTCAATTCCAAGGTATTTGTGATAAACTTCGGCTCATTGACAACCTGTAGGATGAAACTGAAATCAAGCTTCACTGGTTCGTTTGTGGTTTAGGAGCCTCGTTTGAAACCTTCTCCACTGCCATTCGCACGACCAAACCCTTTACAACTTTTCGTGACTTGTTATCTCAAGCGGAAAGTCATGAGATGTTTCTCAAATCTCTTCATGGTTCGGCCACACCTCCTGTTGCTTTCTTTTCTCAACAATGCGTTCCTAGATCTGCACGACGTCAACACGCCAACAAAACTACTCTCGAGGTGTGGTCGCACTAGTAACTCAAATGGGGTAGAGGACCGGGGGCAACGACCCCCTCCTGCCAGTTATGTACGCATCCAAGGGCACTATGCTACCTCTTGGCCCTCTATCATACTTATCCTCCGAATGCTGCTACAAATCAATGCAAAACTTACACAAGCATTCACCTCTCATGCCATGTACTCAAAGGTACTTCGGAATTGTACATCGATCAGGTGCCCATGGCTCACAGGACCTCCTCTCCCGATAAATGTCTCGCAATTCACCCCTCATTCGGTAATATGCGTGTTTTTTTTTTCGGTAATGGAGATCCTTTACCTGTTTCTACATATAGGTTCAAATCTATGTTTCAAAATAAAATATGCTTCGTATTTTTGTCATTCCTAAATTAACAAAAATCTCCTAGTCGATAAGCAAACTTACTATTGATCATCCGTTGAGGTTCATTTCTCTCACCAGTTTTTAACCTCAGGATCGGGAAACCAAACAGGGTGTAGCACAAGCAGAGACTATTAAGATGGGCCTTTTTTTATGGCTTCGAGATACTCCAATGGCCTTGGCGGCAACTGTTGGTGTCTCAAGAAAAGCTTCTTTTTGAATATGGCATAATCGTTTAGGACATGTTTCATGTTGAGGTTATGTCAACTTAAAATAAATTGGGTGTTTTTAGATGTTACTTCTAAACATACCTAAACGAATGATATTGCAAACCTAGTCAACTCTCCCAAAAGCCAAGCGATTAACCCTTTGAACTTAATTCTAAATGATCTCATATCCATTAGATTTAATTCATTGTGATTTATGGGGTCCTGCACCTGTTTCATCAGATGGTTACTTGTACTATGTTATATTTGTTGATGATTATTCTCGTTTCACATGGTTTTATCCTTTAAAAACCAAGTCTGGCTTCTATACGGTTTTATCTGCATTTATCAAACTTGTACAGACTCAATTATCTAGAAAAATTAAAGTTTTTCAAAGTGATGGAGGCACCAGAATTTGTGAATCACATGGTTCGGAAAATTTTGAAGACAATGGCACACTTCACCGATTATCATGCCTTACAACTAACCTCAACAAAACACAGGGCGTCGACGTAAACAACGGCATCTTTGTTGAAACTGGGTTGGCTATGCTATTCCAACTGCTCATGTTTCCTGCATCGTAATGATAGATGCAGTTAGTTCAGCCACATACAAATCATCATCGGTTTCCTACTAAACCCCTTGGCAAGCACACTCTTTTGAATTATTATTATTATCAAGCTGCCAAACTACATAATTACACAAATATTTCGAGCTTTTGGATGTCTTGTCTACCCATATTTTACGTGATTATTCATCTCATAAGTTTCTCCAAAAGTATACCTTGTTTTTTAATTGGTATACAACCCTCAATAGTAAAGGTTACAAATGCCTTGATCCGGAGTCGTCTCGTAGATATATACGCGGCACGGCACGTTTGATGAGGTAACTTTTCTTTTGCTAGCACCGATATCCTCAATGCTCTTTTCAACACTTCACTTGTGCACTTTTCTAGAGAGATTGGGCCACCCATATCCAAGAATGCCCCAGTTCCTGAATCTCGCCCACCGATACAAGGCCTCATCTTCGAGTCGTGTGGGCTGTGCCCCGTTCCAACAACTGCTCTGAACCAAATCCATGATCAGACCAACGCCTTCATCACCGTATCAACTGAAAACATAAAAGAACAACTCCACCAACCGACAGTGATGAATGTCTCTTCTCATGGTGCACCTCCGGCCACTGCTCCTACCGAGCCTTCGTCCGTTCACCAGATGAAGACTCGTTCTAAATCAGGAATTTTCAAGACAAAGAACTCTCCGGATTTTGTATCTCTTACATCTCATGCTTTACATGCTGCTCTTTTTCTCTGTGCACCAAAGGGATTCAAATCCGCAGCTAAACATCCTCAATGGATGGCTGCTATGCATGATGAAATGGAGGCTTTAAACAAAATTGTACTTGGACTCTTGTACCACGTCCATCTGCTTCTAATATTGTTGGTTCCAAATGGGTTTATCGAATCAAATATCATGCTGATGGCTCGGTTGAAAGGTTTAAAGCATGTGTGGTGGCTCAGGGTTTTACTCAAATTCCGGGTCTCGATTATTCCTACACATCATCCATATGTTAAAGAGCTTCTAACTGGTGGGAATTGTTCTAATCTTTGGAGCGGTACTCCATCGTTCGGCGACTACAGCAGTTATGTCAAAAATGCGTTTTTTACATGGACAAACCTAATAGACTGTACATGGAGCACCACCAGGGTTCATTGATCCGCAATTTCCAAATCATGTATGCAAATTTTCCAAGCACGTACGGTTAAAGCCAGCTCCACGAGCGTTGGTTTCATCGACTAAGTCGTTTTTACTTGCTCATGGTTTTGTAGGTAATTCGAGACCGACACTCCTTAGTATGTTTTTCACTAAAACTCTGCATCATGTATTTGCTCGTGATGTAGATGAATTAATCCTCACATGGCAACACTGAATGCCTTGCTCACCCCTCATTTTACCACTCGTCTTAATCATGAAGTATTTGCCATAAAAGACCTTGGTGACCTTAGCTATTTTCTTGGCCTTGAAGTAATTACACTACACGATGGGCTTTTCCCTTATCAAGCCAAATATGCCACAATTTTCTTACCGGTGCTGCATTGCTGGATTCAAAACCCTGTCTACTCCCTTGGCTGCTAATGAAGTGTTTTGTGACAGTGGATCTCTTTTCGCTAATCCGACTCTTTATCGATCTCTCGTGGGAGCTGTTGTCAATACCTCACCATCACTAATCCTGATTTAATCTTATGCGGTAAATCAAGCCTCTCAGGTCCTTCAAGCTCCATCCGAGCTTCCATTTTTAATCTGTCAAACGCATTCTACGATATGTCAAGGGTACAATCACATATGGTCTCAGTTATCCGGCGATCAATCCGCCCTATCTTGTGCCTACTCGATGCTATTAGCTCGTTTATCGAAACTCTTCGGTCCCTTATGGATATTCCATATTTCTCCGAGGAGGCAACTATATCGTTGGATGCCACTAGAAACAACCAACTGTTTCTACGATCTAGTTGCAATCAAATAATCAATGCCATGGCAACACACTGCAGAGATCATTTAATTACAACATTTCTTTTTTGCTTCGAGAACTTCAGCTTGTTTTTCTACCGACCGAGATTCGACCGACACTTTTGTGTACATAAATGCTTTGTTTATGTCTCAAAAATCCATTTCTCACAAGAACGTTCCAAACAATCGATCTGATTATCACTTCGTTCAGAGAATTTGTTGCATCAGGTAAGCTCTATACCAGGTTCATACAACCAAGCTTTCAAGTGGCAGACCTTTTTACAAAGAGTCCTTCCGCGCCTCATTTTGAGTATTTTCGTCCTCTGCTACGCCTTGTCCTCACCTATTTCGCCTTGAGGGGGGAGATATTAAGATAATATAGACTAAATATATTTGTACTTATCACTCCACAATTATAGGAGTTGATGTACTCTATCACTCCACAATTATAGGAGTTGATTATATTGACTAAATATATTTGTACTTATCACTCCACAATTATAGGAGTTGATTATCTTGTATTCTTGTCATTATAAATATAGATACATCACACCATTAGATGTGTGGTTAATTCAATATTCATTATAAATACCAACTCTAACGTTCTAACTCTATGAATGAAAACAGATATATTGTTGTTTCAAAAATAAGCAAAACAAACGAAATGAATGGAAGCCCAAAGTAGTCCCAAACTAAACAGTAGATTGAAAATGAATTATGTGTTTTTAAACTAAGAAAAAAAATTATGCTTTTTATGAAAATGAGCTAAGAAAGAAAATAAGCTCTAAAAATAAGCCAAAAATAATCTCAAATAAGCACACCATGAACACAACTTAATCCACCCCATAGCTCTTGATACCAATTGTAGATTCCTAATTTATTTCAAACACACACCAATACTTGTATTTCTAGAGAGGGAAAGAAATATGTTAGTGAGAGAGAGAGGGATGGGAGAACACATTAAAAAACACATACTAGAAATGAGAAAATGTATTCCACCAACCCCTTCTCCATGTGTGGAGAGGGTTAATATACTTACAAGATATGGGCCGGGTCGGGTCTTACCTTAACGTTCTATAATCCAGACCCGGTTAGCTACTAATTATTACATATTATAGACTACTATTACAAAGGCTTCGTGGAGATCTATAATGATCGTACACTTTCACTAAAGCTATTTCTAACAAAACTAAACATTCAAATCTTCATAATAATGCCTAATACCAGAAGGTATTAGCCTTTAAACATCATAATCACTACAAGTGTAATAATTCAACCAAGGTAAACTAACCGAGTTAACGAATGATACCAAAAACTAAACGATTACAAGAGTATAGGAGATTACAAGATGTTTGCAATGGAATTAGTTGCTTTGCTTGATCTTTTATGCTCTTCTTCCCTTCTTAAAATCGACTTTTATGGTTAAGGTATCAAAAATATGATCAAGCACACTAAAACCCTTTTTTAGGTTTTCTATTTATAAGGTCTGGAATTTGGTCGATCTGACGGAGTATCGAGGTTTTTTTTGTAGTAGGGGACCAACGTTTGTATCTCCAGAATATATTATTACTATAATCTTGAATACGCGAAAAGATCTTCTCTGGATACGGCGTATTGAATTTTGTTCCTTTGTGGTCTTTAGTGAAGTGCAGGCACAGATACCCCGTATCTTCCTTGATGGATACGACGTATTGGATCTCATAATTAATTTCTTCATATTTCTTTGTTTAAGCTCCAGGATGCATGCCTTTTAGCTAATCTTCACCAAGTACTCAATAATTAATGCAATTCTCAAATACAAACAATTAAGTAACAATTCTTTGCAATAATTATACAAAATGGGTTATTTACATGGGATAAATAATGCTATAAAAGTAACGTTATTTGATGTCATCAAATATCCCCCCACTTGAATCCTACTTGTCCTCAAGTAGCCTTTAGAAGTTCATAAAAATTTATCCCTAAGGATTTTTTCGTTTAAGCATTTATTTGATCTATTACAAGTACACAACCAAACACCTCACGAAATTGGAAGATGAAAACACTCAAATCACTCAACTAATCTATGTGGTAACATGTAACTAATTTGTTCAATTGCTCGTTCGTGACAAGTATTCTATCATAGGCTTGGCAATGATACACATCTCCACCACTAGAGCTAAGGAGTAACAAGTTTATAAAGGAAAATTGGGTTTTTTATGATAAGGCTTAGGGTTGATCATTCTAACAATCTTTCACCAAAAGTACCACACCAACAAGGAACTGAATCACACATACATGGCCGTAACGACGAAATAGACATGTGTGTTCGATCACATCCTCATTCGAGTTTAACCAAGGGTTAGGATGAAGAATGATATAGGGTATGGATCTTCTAACTTTCACCAAAAGTAATAAACCAACAAGGCAACTGAATCACGCATACATGGCCGTAACGACGGAATAGACATGCATGACTCGATCACATCCTCATTCGAGTAAAACCCAAGGATAATGATTATGAAAGGGAAATAAATTGTTGTTAAATAAAAATTTACGAAACAAATAGACTAAGTCCAAACAGATAAGGTACAAGTTGCTAGATACTTTTCCCGACCATTCCCATGATAAAGACACAACTATTTACACAAACGTCTTGATCATAGATAAAAAACAACAACCTAAGTTGGCATTCTCATAACGGTCAACTTCCCAATCATCCCATACTTTACATACTTTTACAAGATAAGTGGCAATATCTACCACTTTATACAAAACTTTACATCGTTGACTTTTTATACGTATCAACGAATAATCGATCCTTCATATAATTCCTTCAGTTTAAGCTTTTGCGAAACGATTATCTTTAAACTTTCCTCCTCTTTTTTGTTGCGATTTTTCTAATTTTTTTGTTTTTTTTCAACAATACATAACTACGAATCCCGGTGTAATTTAACCATCTTCACGATCAAAATAACTCAGAATAATTCCTTCGATTTTTTTTCATTCTTCGGACGTACTAATAATTGTGATGGTAATAAAAATACATGAGTTTTGACTACTTTATACATTCCCATTTGCGATGTGCAAAATTCTTCCCAACAGTACCAATGATAGAAAATGACACCTGACTCAGAAATACATAACTTTAACCACTTTAAGCAACTAGCACTGTAAATGTACTTATGCTTAACAGTAGGCAAGGTGTAAAGTGTAACAAACCAAATAGTATTGGGTTTATTCCTAATAATTGGCTCTAATAAGTTTTTTCTAGGGGAGATCTTACGCTTAAAATGAGATTAAACAAATGGGGGGGGGGGGGGGGGGGGGGGGGGGGGTATTATACGGGATAACTAACCAGTGTTTAGGATCTTTAACTAGATAATCGTCTAGCCTTTGTGGTTGTATAGTACTTAGTAATCACAGAGTATATACGTGAGTAGACTCAACAATGCGTTTAGGCGGAAACTAAACAATACGGTATAAAGAAGAACAAATATGAACAATGATCCTCTATGGATCTTTCTATTGATAGTAAAGTGTTTTTGTAAATTGTAATCGGTGCAAAACCCTAATGCTAAAGGTTTCTTTATAGAGAAGAAACTCTAATTACTTAACAAGATATCCTAAGAATTGGCGTAAGAGATATACCTCAATCTCTTCCTAAAAACCCGTATTATCAAGCTCTTCCTAAGTATCTCATTCCTATCTATGAATAACTCTAGAATATATCTATAATGCATTGGCATACAAGATCACGTCTATAAAGAAGATCAGCAATTCTATATCTCTGCAATCAGAAATGAGAACATGACCACAGAAACATATGAAAGCAGAAATCACTTAAATGCGCCAGCCAGAAACGAACACTCTAACACAGAAACGACACTCTTCGTTTCAATAATTCCCAACAATCCTCCCCTAAACTTGGTGTTGACTCTGTTAATTCCAAGTTTCTAGATAGATCTTCTCTAAGCAAGAGGATTGAGGAGCAGCAGGAACAAAGTAAGCAGCAACATCATAAAACTAGCAGCAACAATGTAACCAGCAGCAATAATACAAGTAGCAGAAACTGAAGAAGCCACAACAGCATCAAAAGAAACATCATGAACTCGATGAACAGGAGAATCAAATGAAGTAGCAACATCAAAGAACAGCAGCTTCCAGTCTTTGCAACAACATAAGTAGATTTGATAAG